>PNEQ01090673.1:0-13060 GCA_003012365.1 Medauroidea extradentata
GATATCTAAGTAGTATTTGCCTGGACGAACACTCTAGACTACGTCAAGTTAAGCACTGGTATCACCCTTTAATGTTTACGTTTCGAAGTTGAAAAGGTTACTGGAATGAATTTAAGTGGTTAAGCAGTGAGTGTTCGATGTACAAGTGAACCATTAAATAAAAAAAACTAAACGGAAACCCTTTTTTTTTCTTTTTTTTATATATATATATATGCACACTTAAATGTTTTCTCTCTAAGCGGACACCGTTCGAAATACCTCAGGCTATCCGGGCATGTAAAACAAAAGGGAAGTATTTCTAATTTCTAAAGGACATGTCAAAGTCATCGCTCGCCGAAATCAGCTGCCGCCGGTAATGGAAGGTAGCTGCAAGGAATAAACAGCACAACAGACGAGCAGAGAGAGAGAGAGCGTGCACCGTCACATTCTGCCGCCCCGAATAGGGACATCATAACCTCAAAAAATAATCTTCTAGACATTTTACGACAGTCCAACAGAGCAGCAGGAAGCGGACCGCATTACATTCTAACCTCCAAAATCGACTTCTAACCAGCAACGACACGAGCAGAGAGAAGAAGCGGCCCCATTACATTCTGGCGCCCGAACAGGGACTTATAGATAATAACAACACTGCAACGTAGAGAACGGAGCGGGAGCGGCCCCGTTACACTGGGTGGAAAGGTAGTGTGATGTGAGCCTAAATGCACTCATGGTTAACTGAAGTATAGTGGCAATGGTAAAAAGTAAGAAGGATTAGTACGCACTTCATAGGCATTGTTACACTGTAGAGTAATGGTTAAAATTTTTGTGTTTTTCTCTTCCTTTCAACAATAATTGCTGGTAAATATAAGGTAGGGTTATGTATGTTATTGATGTATTTATTGTGTGTGGACAATGTTTGGGGAAAAAAGGGCTCATATTTAGGTATTTGTTTTTACTGTCATAGGTATTTTCAGAATTTAGTTAGGGCACAATAGATATATAATTATGACCAAACGGTCGGATGGCAAGGAAGTTCAGCTTTGTTGTTTGTTTTTATTTTGTGTAAGCAAGGATGGCAGGTTTGTTATATATTTGGCGAGGTGTGTAAATTTCCTATACTTGTGTGAGTGACAGTAAATCATATGACACATGCAGCGTGGAGGTTTATGACTTGTTGGGTGGGAGGTAACTGTGTAGCTGAATCTCGGAATTGAGTGGATTAACCCTCGCCATCATTGTGAGAATATCGTAATGCAACCATGAGTAGACGTGTGCAGGGTCTGCAGCCTAAAGTATCATTCATATCATGTTTGAGAGTGGCAAATTTTCCGTACATGGGTATCACCTAGGCTACAACTTTCTGTAAATAATGTTTTGAACTTATTCAGACAATTCATTTTTTCCATCCTCGTATGTAGGCCCTGTTGAGTGAGGGGTGCTGAGGCCCATCTCTTCTTAAGTCTTAGGCTGAGAGAGTTTTTCTCCACGTGCCTTTTTCTTGTATAATACCTTGGCTATTGCTGTGTGCATAAGTGTTTTACGAGGGAGGAACAGTGTCTTGTATACAATGCTGATGGTGTCAAAGGGAAACAATCAACTGCTGCAATAGTTTTGCCCCTTGATTCATAAAACCTGCTGAGTGTAGCCAGGCTCACAGCTAGAGAAGAATTCGACTGGTTGCTATGTTGAACATAGCTGAAAACAGAGGTGGTTTGATCTGCGCATCATTTAATTACAACGGTGTGGTGGCTCTCAGCTCAGTTGGGCTGACCTGCTACATGTGGCTTCTGTGCAGAGTAGAAACCCCTGTGTGAGATGCATGATTCTTCACTGTTTCATGTCGAGGCTGGGTATTACACGATAGAATTGTGTGAATATTATGTATAACAAAACAGTAACAAAAAATCAGTTGTTCATTTTCGTTTCGGTAACAAGCTGTTTGCCAAAAGTCATTACTCATTATGAAACTAAAATTTTAGTGTGCATCGTATAAATGAGACTTGATGCACAGAAACCCATATTATATAGATGTTAACTCATGGGTACTTAGAATATATAGCAATTATTCAACACCAGTGTGCAGACACAATCACCACTCATGATTGCTACCAAGCGTATTTAACTGCAGCTTTCATCTATCAAGTTCACTATATCATGAATATGGCACAACAGTAAACTAATGAAATAAAACAATTAAGAAGGCAGTGTTTAAAGTTTGACCCTGGGGTGCATAATACAGTACCTATTCAATAGTGATACTGTCCAAATTTAAGAGTTCTCAGCAGTTAAACAAACAATGTTTGGTGGGATTGTATAGCAATCAGTTTGTTTACAGTTAAGCTGTTTGAGAATTGGTCGTACAAGTGTTGTGTCACGACTCATGGCCAGACTGTGCCCAGTAATGAAGGAAACTGGATACTGTTAAAGGCACCCGGAGCACTCCACTGTGTACTATGTTGGCACGGATGAAGGGAGCGTACACAAGTGTTCGCTCAGCAACCATCACCAGCACCTGGGCGTCTTCATGGCGCACGTTGGCCCGGTGTACTCACTACAGTTCTGCCCATTCGACAACAAGCTCCTGCTGACATGCGGTGCAGACTCGAAACTTAGAGTGTGGGCTGAGGGTATCGATGAGCCTGTACTCACTTTGTCAGCTTCCAGTGAGCCTGTCCTGGTACGAAACTATAATTATCCTTCTACAGTCCTCATTAATGTAATGCAGGCCTTATATTTCAGCCAATACTGAATACCCCCTTTCTAGATGTTTCTGATGGGACAGAAAGAAATAATGATTATTAACCAAGAAAACGTCTTAAAAGGGTTAAATTACACACGTGCATATAGATAAGGTCCAACATTATATAACTTCTTGAACTGGGAACTCCCTAAATGAAACTTCTGTATTTACTTTCATGTGTCACACTTACTACTCACAACACAGTCGTAATGATAGCATTTTGTTTTAAAACTATTTCTAAAAGATGATTTACAGACATAATATATGACTTAAAAAACAGTTACATTTAAAAAGTATTGAAGATTAAAAATATGAAAAACTAAATTATTAGCATTCCATTTTTTAAAATTATGTTAGTGACTAATTGGCATTGAATGATTTCATGGACAAGTAAAATAATTTTAGTAGTAGCACATGAAACCAAATTTGAGGTCAATAATCTGTTCTGTGTATAAAGTTTAGTGTGAAAACTGTTCACTATATTACGCAAGACAGAAGACTGTTTACCTTATGGTACTTTAATGAATACTTTTATGCTTTTCAGTAATCAAATGTAACTCTCTATAAAAATAATTGAATTGCAAAATATGCATAACATTGTAACTTACTATGGATAACAAAGAACGGAAGATGCATGTGTGTGATACTGAGTTTGAGATTTTCGCAAAATCTCTTTTGCCTCTTCTTCCAATCTTCCCTTCTGGGTACACAAAAATATAAACTGTCTTTTAACAATTAGCAAATCATTATAAATAAAAATGTTTGCGTACTACACGCAATTGCATTTTTCCTATAGTTATCAATTGTTTTGGGGAGACAATATTTTTCTTAAAATTGTAATCTGTATTTAAAAAAAATTGTTATTTGTATTTAAAAAATTTAATGCATTTTTAAAATTTTTATTTTCAGATTTTTTATTCTTTATTTTAATGAGCATGTTATTGTAGCCTGCAAAGTCTTTATCCACTGCTGTGATTTTTTTTTTAGTTTGGTTTGTCAGTTGGTTTTAGTGTAATCATTAAAACGGAAACATGCAAAATATGACTTTAACAAGCCATTACACGAAAACTATGAGAGATAAATAAATTTCATAGAAGCCAAATTTAGTCACATTTTGTGTCTAAAATAAGAAAAAATATATCTGGTACAAATAAAAAAAAAAGGTGATGAAAATTGCGGTAGACTGCACTTTTAATAAGCGTTATTTTTTTCTGTCCCACCACAAACTTGTTTACAGGGTTCTACTGCAGTACATAGTAATAATAACAACAACTATAATGATAAGAACAACAATAATACTACAGTATAAATAATCGCTGACAGGGCAGCAACCGAGGGACTAATGTTTTGTGCTTGTTAAATAATTCTACGTATCAGTGTAATTTATGATCATGGTTTGTACTGATGGTTTTGTGAGCAAGGCCAAACATACACTGTGCATCAATTTTAATTATTAATTATGAATTTTGCAGTTTGCTTTTTTTAAAATTTGGGTACTGCACAACGTGTGGCCAGCGTGCACAATGCTCACCCCATTTGTTTGTCAGTGTTCAATGTGACCACCAGTCAAAGTGTTAGCACACGAGGGAACTTAAAATACTTGCTTATTGTAACTGATCTGATCATCGTAATTCTATTTTTTTTTTTTTTGTCAACACCGGAACCTTTGCTTAATATTCACTCCCACATACATTCCGTTTCTCATGGCATATTTTTTTTTAGCCAGAAACTAATTTAATCTTGACATGTTGCCACCAGCACATGCATTAGGATTGTAGCTTCACATGGCTGTGGCCAACCGCAGCTAAATTCCTACCAGATAAGTGGTTAATTTCTGTATCAATTTTCTCTTGTCATGATAAGTATTTTAATTTACTATATTTTATTCTGCACTGTGTGTGCACCTGAGAACAAGGAAGATGCGAATTAGCAGTACTGCATGTGGTCACTGTCGCTTTGCATTTGTACCGGATTGCCGAGCTTAGTAAACACCTGAAATCGACTACTTTTTTCTTTCATGAATGCCTGAATGTTTGTGTTGGCATACTCCTCACTTGAACAGGAAGTGAAGAATGTTAGCGAGTGACACTGCCTTGAGGTACATTGGCCAACCCTACACGCCCTGAGATCTCTTGTTTTCTACTCTGCCGGGCCAAGTAGCGGAGTGGTGTCCACTACAACATAAGTACATTTGTTTTTCCATCGACCTCAGAACAGCATGGTGTTAATGTCTGCAAAAGTAGCATCCATGTTGGCTGGGTGATCCAGGAGGTCAAGACATTAAGGGCCATTTCTATAGACCTCTTTTGAATGACAACCAACTGCTCACCAATGCATTTTCTATGGGGATAGCAGTTAGTTGTCATTCGAAAGAGGTTTATAATATTGGCCCTATAGAACACTTTTCTTATTCTACCTGTACAGGTGGCCAATGCCAAGTGTAATCAAGCCACAATTTTACAAGCCTACATTCTGCAAAGTTGTACAACAATTTTACGAAGTAATTCTCAAGAACCATCAAAGTATTCATAAAGAAAATAAAATCATTAATAAAATTTCAACTAAATGGAAGAACTCCCGAAAAAATAGACTATATGATTGCTAGTCCACTGGAACAAAATATTGTGGTACAGTAGTAATTGTCTATCATTATTTTTTAAAGCCACAATTAAAAATAAAATCTATTGAAGATCATGATTTCCATAAAGTAGATGGAAATACTCATGTACTCTTCCATGGTAGGCTATGTGCTGCACATAACATGATGTTGGGATGCTTGATTTACATTTCAGTTAATATCAGCATCTAAATAATAAAAGAAAATATTACTAACAATATTATTTAGTTTTGAGTTTGTATTTTTAAGGTTTGTGTGAAGACAACAATTATTGACTCAGAGATATTGCAGTGAACCTATGAGCTTGCATGGTCAATATACAAGACATCAGCAAGATGTGATGACTGAGACACAGAGTGGCCACTCACTCGTGAATTTTGGGAAACCTTGAAAACGTAGTGAATTTATTGTGGATCATGAAAATCGTGAAAAAACCTGGGATTTTCTTCTCTTAACGAAGTTTTCCTTGAATTTAACTAAGCATAAATCCACCCGTTTAGCCCATTTTTTTTTATCTTACTAATATTTATGTTTAAATTATAATTTACACTCTTAGAATTACTGTACTTTAATTTACGTCGAAGGCAAATATTTCTCGCAGTGTTAGAGATCTTGCTTCGTCAGATTGCTGCAGCCAAATGTTTGTGTGTAAACAGATTTGTTGTACCAACCTACTAAGCAAGGATAATATTGTTGGCTAACTGTTCACACGCCCATGTTTAATACCACGCAGAAACTGATTACATATTACTGATATACTCATTATAATTAATATGTGCGTTGTTTAGTGCAAATTTTGTATGTGAACAAAGTGATCAGAGTAAAATTTTCTTGAATTAAAATGTGAATCGCAGAAGTTACTTCTAGACATTCTTTCACAACTTGGCTAACCTGTGGTGATCTAGGAAATTTGGTTACGTTACAGAGACAACATAATTTGAGCAGGTTACTTTTTGAAAGCACCATGTTTACTCAAGACGCAATGTAACTTTACCACATCATCCTTAAATTTCAGCGATTATTTGTTTACGATTTTCAACAGTAGATTTGATAAATTCTTAAATGTGTCGGTTATTTAATTATGCACGAAAAATGGTTTCGTTATTTCAATCCATTGTGCGTGTAAGATTTGTTGTGTTAGCTATTCTTATCAACAGTGAATATTTTATTCTGTGATTTGTTTTCCTCTGTACTTCCATAACCTGTGCGTTGTGACTGTACGGTTTTATTTGGTTGGCTCGTAGATGGTAATTTAATTGATGTTTTTACGGTGTTACAGGTGTCTAATATTCGACATTTTTTGTATTTTGAACCCATCGGAAAGTTGTAGTTGCAGGTACATTTAAACGCGTCTTGTTGTACCAGTTTCTGTTGTGGGGGAAAAGTTCTTGTGAGTGTCCATACCAGCTAGTCAAGTTTGTTTAGCGATGTTTACACATATTTTTCAGTAAAATGTCTTGTTCAAAAATAAGTGTGACTTCCTACAATCGGAAGTATGAACTTCACTTTCCGTGGGTGTCGGAAGACCCGAATTTTAAAAGTTCGGCCTGATGTTTGCTATGCAAAACAACGATCAATCTGGGCAGAATGGGAAAGACTGCGTTAAGTAGCCACGCAAAGTCATCAAAACACATTTCTGCAGAAAACAGCACGAAAGGATGTTGTAGTGTGGATTTGTTATTTAAAAAAGCAAACACAGAGAACATGTCTATAAGTACAGCAGGTATGTAATGCGATGTTTTAGTTTTAGCCATTTTATTATTTCTGGAGTTTATGTGCACAAGATTTAAAAAAGTGTTTGTCCTTTTTTTAGGTTATATTACATTTCCCTCATTTGAACAACAATGATAATATATTTATTAAACATTTATTAGTAAGCCTATTTATGTAGGATTTAACCTGCTGTGCATCACATAGTCTTTTATTTCATTACTGACAGTCACAGTTTTTTATTTAATTTGATTTTCACATTTCTGCTAAGATAGGGCTTAAATAAAATAAGAATTAACTATGCACATTAATGTATAAGTTTTTAGATAAATGTAGGCCTAAAGCTGTGATAAAACTGGAATGGAAAGAAATTTATGGTTATGAATATAACTGCAGCATTATGATAGTCATATTGACAAGTAATCTAACAAACAAATAGATTATACAATGTATGCAGTGAAGTTCAGTAAAATAATAATTTAACTCAGGCTCACATCTAGAAGCTTTTTTTCATTTTTACGGATGTATTTTTGCTATACTGATATTCTATATAACATTTTATGCAACATATTTTTATTCGCACAGCCATTCTATTACATGTATTAACTAACTCTGCTTTCATTTTTTGCAAGGTCCTGCAGCAGAAAATTTCAACCCATCTTCTGAGAAGCCAAATATTGAAAACCCACAAATCAGACACTACTTGTTATCTGAAGACGTTACTAAAGCATAGGTGATTTGGTGTCTTCAAGCTGTGATGAACCATACTCCTTTCCGTAGTGCTGCGAATTTGGTATCTTCCTTATCATTAATGTTCCCGGATAGTGTGATAGCTTCAAAAGTTCAATTACAGAAAACTAAGATAGCTTACACAATTGTTCATGGATTAGCACCATACTTTGTCTGTAGTTTTAATGATTGTTTGAAAAAATGCAAGTATATTGTAATTGGTTTTGATGCAAGCCTTTACAAAATTTCGGAACAGCAGCAGATGGACTTGCATGTAAGGTTTTGGGATGATGATAATTACAATGTTTGTACGAGATATTATTGAACTTGTGCTACGAACGAAAATATGAAAAAGCTAATTCTGCATTCAATGGATGGTCTCAATGTGAATTTAAAACTGTTGAAAAATTTGTGTGCTGAGATACAAGAAAGTCAAAATGGTAGAAGTCTCTTGAACATTGGTAGTTGTGGCCTCCATACAGTCCATGGAGCCTTTAAGGCTGGAATAAGGAAAACACAATGGGGGGTAGTCGAGTTCCTTAGAGCATTGCACTATTATTGAAAGATGCACCAGCGAGAAGGGCTGAGTACACAAGAGTTACTAAAATTTTGTTCGATTAGGTGGGTTGAGAACGCACACATTGCTTTGAGAGCAATGTCCATGCTCCCACATGTTGTGAAATACTGTATGTAGCTGACAGGAAGAAGGAGAAAAATTGTGTTGCAAATACATATAATAGTTTTGCTGTAGTTTCCATTGCTGTGGGAGACAAACTGCTTGCTCCAAAGCTAACCTTTTTTTGTTGCCAGCATGGTGGAACCATTTTTACAAGAGTTCCAAACAAATTCTCCAATGGTTCCATTTTTATATGATCTTAAATTGCTAGTTCGTTCATTCTTAGAGCGTGTTGTGAAAAGTGATGTTTTGCATGCTTGTGCCTCAGTGAACAAGGTACTGTAGATTTTAACCAGATCCAAAATCTTATCCAGGTAAAAAAAATTGATGTGGGATTCAGCATGAAGAGTGAACTCAAAAAAGTGGTTGGTGCTTCGGAGCTGCAAATATTGAAGTTCTATAAAGAATGTCAAGATTGTTTAGTTAATTTAATACAGAAGCTAATGGGACAATCTCCGTTGAAATAGTTCACCAAAGCAGCTTCATGTCTGAACCCAGCTGTTATAGCTTAAAATATTGTCATCGCTGAGCAAAGAATGACAACTAGTCTGGAAGTCTTGGTGGAGAAAAACCTTGTCTCAGGTCCTTTGGCTGACAGAATAAACGAAGAATTTAGAAGATTTAAGCAGATTGTTGTGAGAGAATGAAATCTTTTCAAAGGAAAGAAATGTCACTGGACAAATAATGGACAAACATTATACGTTCGTCCAGTGAATCCTAAACAAACCTAATGGAATTTTTGAAAATACTATTAATAATGTCGCTTTGGAATGCATTTTTAGAGCGGGGATTTTCAGTGAATTCAGAATGTCTTCTGGAGAATCAGAAAACAGAGAGTTTGATCGCCCTGCGACAAGTGTATGATGCAGTTACTGTTGCTGGTGGGGTACATGCCATTGAAATTACTAAGCCGCTGATTCATGCTGCTCGAAATGCTCATGCTCGTTATGTGGAGAGTATGGAGGAAAGGTGGAATCGTGATCAGTTACAATTGAAAGCTGCAACTGAAATGAAACGCCATGCTAAGGAGCTGAATGAATTGGAAAGTAAAAAAGTTAAATTACTAAATGAAGCAAAAAGGGAAGCAAAACTCATTGATGAGCAAATAAGGGCACTGTCAAATTAATATATTTTAAAATTGATTTTTAAAGCCTCTTTCAAGCAAAAAATTTTCTCTCAGTGTTTAACTTTTAATTGTGTGTGTATTACATAGTAACGGAAAAGAATGTTTTTTGCAGTATGTTAAGTTGAAGTAAGTGTGAAAGTGCAGAAAACTTATATCTATTGTTTTAGTGGTGGTAAAAAAAAATGAATTGGAATGACAGAAATATTACAAAAAACTTGAATGATGTAACAGTGATTACGAAATACCAGAAGATTCGCTTGAGTTTCGTTGGTAATAACTACAGTAGAACCC
The DNA here is from genome assembly GCA_003012365.1 of Medauroidea extradentata. Taxonomy (NCBI): domain Eukaryota; kingdom Metazoa; phylum Arthropoda; class Insecta; order Phasmatodea; family Phasmatidae; genus Medauroidea; species Medauroidea extradentata. The sequence goes on from PNEQ01090673.1 coordinate 9,872, forward strand.
TGTTATAACGTTTTTCAAGGGACCTGTGAAAAAAAGTGTTATATGCAGGAAAATGTTATAAGCTGGAATGTTATAACAGGGTTCTACTGTAATAAGGCAAGACTGAACATATATTTTAAGTACGTAGTTGCATGTATTAGAAACTTAAAAAGCATGACAAATAACTGGTAACATGTTGAAACATATTTAAACATATCTTTTATGTTAATAAAATGGTTAGGTGCTATCCTAATTTTATGCTAGATGTCAGTATATAATTAACTAAAAAACCAGAAATTTTTAAATTTATAACATGGAAAACCTTTAAGAAACCTGGAATTTAAAATGACACCTAGAGTGGCCACCCTGAAACACTTCACGAGGTTCAAAGGGCACGTCGTGATGACCAAAGGGCCAGAAAATACATGGGACAGTTTATTTTAATAATTTTTTATATCTACTGCCGTATTAGGAAGGAAACTGCTGATAAAGTTTGCGGAATATTTATGGTAAAGTGACGATTCCTTACCAGATTGTTGGTGCAGGCTGTGTGTCATATCTTTCTGTGAATAACAGATATAACAAGAAGACGAAGTGAAAAAACTTTAGACATATATTTTTTTTATGCTTCACAAACAATTGCAGCAGTAATAATACAAGTTTCTTCAAGCCAGTCCACTGCTAGAAACCAGTGTCTCTATATCAAACCACTAAATGTTTGAGTAGATGTTTCAGTTTTATCACTGTTAGCTGTAAGCAAGATGCTGATGCCACCTGACCACATCAGTGACAGAAATGACAAGTGATGTGGTTGCCAAGTAAGCCAACTGGTTAAGTACCTACATACTGGGGAAAAAACAGAACATACATTTATGGCAATGTCTCATTGTATTAGTGCCATTCAATAAATTTCAAACATCTAGCTATTGAAATTGATTAATACAGAGCTTTACCCCACTTCAAAGCAATAGTTGAGAACTCAAGCTCTGGGATCTAGCTCACCAATACGTAACAAAATACAGATAACCACCAGGTCTCAATATAAGATAATCCAAATAGTACACCAGCTCACCCTAAAACCCTCACAGCCTTTTGAATCTTCCCATCATGCCCTAGTTCACTTCCTGGCCACTAGGGACACAGACCACGATTCCACTGCTACCATAACTCAGTATGCCTAAATTTCTCGCCTGATGAAGCAGACTTACGTCAGGGAAACGTCGTGCAACCGCGCACTCACGCAAATTTGTGTTAGTCTCATCCATTGTGTATTTCTGTCAAGAAGTACCAGCCTGTGAGCACTTCAACATTCTGTCTACAAATTTAATTGGTTAAACTAGCGGCCTATGCTTTATTCCAAATCAATTAATACTATACAAACATATCCTTTAGTTTTTCTACTGAGCAAGATGGTAAAATAGTAACATGTTTGACTCGCATACCCCATTATATTTCCAGACAAATGCACGGAAGGTTCCATATTAACACAAGCCATGTCAGTTTCCTTAGTTCCTGCCCTTGGGGTAAGTTGTGTGTCACTGTCTCTAATGATCTCGCTGTCGACGAGACGTATAAAGACCACGTAAACTGCCTTACCCTTAGTTTTTCTGGGGGAAAAAGAAAGGAGAAAAAAAGCCCTCCTTATTAGTCGTAATTATTTCAGCATTCAGTGTTCATATTTTTTTCTAACGGGGGCAGTTGTGTCTGGCAGCACCTACATGGTGATTTTGCTCAGCGGGGACAAACTGCAGGAGACGATCTCCCAGATGGTAAGCAACGAAGAAGGCCATATCAACATGCGGTTGGAAATGCATTCCAGGGGAGGTACACCTTCTTGAAGGTGGAGATAAAATATTTTTGATAGTGTAGGTTACAGTGATTGAAAGCACATATGAGAACACACCACACAAGTGGCAACTTGTGGTGCACTTGAAAGATTTGTTTGTGGAGTTCATCACAGATGTGCGGACACTGGAATAAAGTATTCATGCTGCCTGTGTGCAATTCAATTGCAGGATGACACATTTGAACGTATGTGTTAGTGGCTGTTGCATCTTGTACATGCATGTTCTGTTTTTTAATACACAAGCAGGAAAGAATGTACAACGAGGCGTTGAAATTATTTTCTATTCTGTGTGTTTCATAGCCACCAATGTATCTCTGTGCATATTATGTCTTCAGGCCCTCGTAGCTGAAATATGACAACCAAATCTGTCCATACAGCAGGTGCATCAATAACTCTATCACCTCAATGTAAGTAAGGAGTGCAAAAACCACATGCAGTGTTTTGCTCATTGGCTTTTTGCTATGGGACTTCAAGCTGTGACTATACCTTTTAATTTACGGAAAGTAAGCAGTAAAGTCCAGCACATGCTTATATATTTTTGGTTTACAATTCAGGTTGGTATTTTTTACGAGATTGCCACCTGAAAAGGCAGTCATTAGCCCTTTTGAGGTGCATGATACATAAAAAATTGAGAAGCTTAGTTAAAAATTTTTTGTCTTTTCATATACAAATATATCAACATACGTGTAATGGTATTTATAAAGAATAAAAACTTTCTCCAATTTCTCCTAATGCGTTGCAACAATGTTCATGCGTCAACTGTATAGGGCTCTTTAACAGAAGGTTGCCAGTTTGCTCCCTCCTCCCTTGGAAAACTCATCCGTGTAAAATAAATACTGTATCACCACAAAATAACAACAAAATGAAATTATGAATTTTCAATTACAACTAATGTCATCAAAAATTATTAGTTGTATTAACTACCTATGTTGAAAAGTTAAGTGTAATAATGAACATGCAACTACAAACATGGTAATTCTGAACCTTTTCCCTCCATTATTCATTAGGTTGATCTGATGTTGATATTAGGGAGGGAGAAGAAGAATTGCAGCCTACTTCGGGCACCTTCAGCGATAATAAGGTTTTTGTTGTTTAACATGGGAGTTGAGACGTCAGTATTATAAGCGCATGTATTTCATCATACGTGGTATCGATGTCTCCATGTACATACCTGCCAACTGTCACGATTTAGGCGTGAGGCTCACGATTTTTTGTTACTGCTCACGCCCGCACGAATTTACGTAAAATCCTCACGATTATTTTCGAGTTTAGTAACTTCGATCAATCATTTGTAAGTTTTCTTGATGCGCGTGGCGATAGATCGATTAATCGGCTAGAGTGTGACCGGTCGTATCTTCTCGTTG
>PNEQ01090674.1:0-13060 GCA_003012365.1 Medauroidea extradentata
GATTTGTTCAATATACAGCCCTTCGAACATAATTCCTCCCTGACTCATGTTTATTCGTAGTGATAGTCCCTGTGTCTGTGTGTGAACTTTAAATGAGTACGCTTGTGGGGAAGGGTGTTAGTGGAAATTGAGGCCGGACAGCTTGTCCAGGTATCTCGGCCGTGATTGTTCACGAGACCGTGGTGATACGGTCTCAAGTCTTATAAAATTCCCTAACATTGTTTTAAAAATTCAGTTTTTTCAGCTGCTGGGATCTAATTTTCTGCCAAGAACGTACGAGTTGCATGTCAAACAAATATAAATTCATCAGAAAGCTGGTTGGATGGAGCCTGGAAATCAATGGAAGTTAGATCATATTTCTGAATCACACCAAACTGGATAAAACTGGCAATAGTTTGTCGCAGTAGTGTGTTCATTTTGCTGTACAGCTTATGCAAATATGGGCGTTCTTGTTGAAAAAGCAAGTTGAATTTCTCAAAACGTGGCAAAACTGTTTGAAGGAAAAGAAAGTAAAGTTTAGCAGAGTATGAGTGTAGTGTTGACCTGATTCGTTGCACAGATTCCAAAGAGTTTTCTTTTGTATCAGCCGAGTCAAAATATTCAGTCAGAGCTGGCCATTGCTCCAATAAATGATTTACACACTGAAGCAGTGCTAGCCATCTTGTAAAAGAAGGACACAAAATTTTATGTTCTTCTACCTCCAACACCTTCTGAACATGCCTGTACTCATCTTGGTGTTTTCCAGATGTCTTGAAGTAAGTGTAAACGTCTCTGGCTAACTGTTCACACACACTTGGTAATGCACCACAGGTATGCGATGCAGCCAGATGTGAAACATGGCAAGTGCAGTGCAGGAACCATACATTTTCTTGTTCCATCTTAACTCTTGAGAGTACAGAGTTGAACTCACCGACCATAGCCTTTGCACCATCTGATGACATGCTCAGGCAGTTTTTCCAAGGGATATCATCATTCTAAAATGACTTATTTACAATATTAAGTAAGTTTTCACCAGTTGCTCTGCCCTCAATAGCCACTACTTTGTACAAGTGAGTTTCTACTTGCTGGCCAACAAAATATCTTACCAAAATGACCATTTGTCTGTGCACTGTTATATCAGTGGACTCATCAATTAGCAGAGTGAAGAATGTTGTCTTCATGACATTGACAATTTCCTCTTCTTCACAAGAAGCTAATGCCTGCTTAATGATCATGCTAGTTTTTGTTCGACTTCACCGAAAATGTTTAGCTGTGTCGCTGTCTGGGAACATTTTCGGTACTAATTTATTGAAACTATCACTCAGGCTCATAGGCAAGTTATTTTCGCATACAAAGTTGGCCCACAACAAGTCAGCATCAACAGCCCCATTATCGTCTTTAACTACAAAATTTGTAAGCGATGTGTTTTGTTCTACACATTTCTGGTTTTTTTTTTTTTTTGTGGCTCTCTGTATTGCCATGATGGCGCAAATCCTTTAACACTCCATTGGCAACACTGAGTACAGAGTTACAAATTCTGCATTTGGCCTGAAAAGTGGTACCTCCCGGCTTCACCCATTTAAGTTCTTTTCCCACTCCCGTTTGTAAGATTGTTTAAACGGGACGGAATCATTAGATGCCTTGCATTTCTTTTCTATAACACAGCTGTAGTGGTGAAAATCGTCCAAAACCTCACCTCTGAGATTTCCCGTATGGTTTATTCAACAAAAAAGTTGCAATGAAAAGTTGTTTCATATGTAACTTACTCCGGTAAATCAATTATACAGGACAAAAAATTACATACAATATACGGGATTGTTTTGTTTAGTTTACCATCAAGACGGCCATAGAAGAAAACACTATGAGTACAGTTTGAATACATCATGGATGCGTGCAATGTATTGATTACCATTCGTGCGACTGTATCGCCGCTTGGGGCAGCACTGTAAAACATCTCAAGTTTGCTTCCATGTTCAGCGAATCTATGAAACGTGTGTTTGTTTACAAATTATGAATTACGTTCATGCGAGTCTGTGCTGTTAAAATATCCGTGATATTCATTTCAAATCCGGAAATCGGTTAAGACGTTTGAAAATCCGGGAAAACGGATAAAATCCGTAACATCGGCAGGCCTGCTTTATACAGCTATAATGAAGATTTTTTAGGGTGGTGCTTGAAGTTTTGATTCCTAATGTGACTTCTGCGAGTCGTACTGTAAATAATCTAACTTTTTTCGCTTTGCTGACTGACATTTAAAAATTTTTGGAAGTAGAAAGTGATTTACAATAACGACGGAACAGTTTCGTTGCATTTCCGAGTTGTTCATTGGAGTGTTTACAAACTTCATTTTTATTTTGCGACGTTATAGATATACTACATTCAGTTTGGAAAGTCCACACGTGAGACAAACACACAATATGGCGGACTGTCACAACTAGTAGCGCTACGATGTTCCACTTTCATTCCAGCGGAATATTTTGGTACTAACTATAACAGATTCTTGTGGCAACCAATTTGTTATAATAATGTTGTACTTCGTATCTGAATGTAGATAATATCTCTGGCGCAGAAACGTAAACAAAACATTGCGGTGCGACGATTATGCAATGAAAGCATTTTAACCATTTCTGTCATCTTTAAAGTTAGATGCGACAACTACGCGAAGGCAACAATTGTGCAATGAAATACTGTATTTAATTTAATGGTATACTGTACTTGTAACCACAAACACTGTCACTTACCTTCCTTTCAGCTTCCAACAGCTCCAACTGATGTTTCAAGTTTTCTGTCAGCTCCTGCTGCCAGTCCACATCGGAACAATTTTCCAGTTCTTTCTCTAACCTGAAAATAAGAATTCAGTATCTCATAACCTCAGTTATTACGTGTTTCTTCCCCCCATCATTACAGTCCATTCCTATTACGAATTCCATACTTTGACAGCCGATGCTACCAACATTTTCGTAACACGTGCCAGAATAACACACAGTTAAAAATGACCTGACGTAGTCATATGGCCTGATAAAGCAGTAGTGGCAGCCCTGAACAATAAATTGGTTAACTTCCTTCACCAACGTTGAAAATTGTGTGTTGTATACATGAAAAATAAGTAAGACGGGATCTGGAAAAACATCCAGCCTTGGTAACGATCGCCGCCCGGCAGCTTGGCATGTCTACAAAAAAAACAGTTGCTAAGTAAGAAGCAGGTAATCCGTCCAGAGAAAAGTACTACAGAAAAAAAAATTTAAAAAAAACTTACCTAGCATTTATTTTAACAGAATTTGTGGGTAAACTTGGATCTTGTTGAGGCCTATATTCTATACATAAAGAGGTTCTTTTTTTCAAGGTGCCAACTCATTAAATTTTTTGTTTAAAGTTTTTTTTAGTAAGTAAGTTGTACCATTTAATATCAAGTCCACGTGAAATTTTGTGCCTGTCAGCCGTAAAATGTAGGCCTACTACAAATTACCAAAAGAAAAGGAAAGAAGATTTAGGCCTGCGTATTTCCCAGCCATTTAAGTGTACTGATCTGGGCAATTAGGCCTACACATGTTTATTATGTATTACTCATATTTTTGTTGATATATTATTTCCATTTTGGTTGTGAGAGAGCAAACGTTTGCTATGCAGTCTACGAGAAATATAAATATAAGTTTTTTAAGTATTGTGAGTTGTACAACTATGATGTTTACACTGATATTAAATTTGTTTTAATTTCGAAGGTAGGCCCTACCACAAAAAGTAAGTTTTTGGATAGTGTACCATTTGAAACTTAAAATATATGTACTGCTTTATGATCTGATACTGCAGAGCCAAATTGAAGACAACAAGAGAAATAATTGTAATAATGATTGCATGTAGCCTGCTATTTTATTTTTTATTTTATTTCAAAGATGTTTGTTTGCACCATCATATGCTCTTGCAACTTCAGTTTTGAGTAACCAAATAAGCTACTGTTATTTAAACTTTTTAGGTGTCAAGTATAAATAAAAAACCCAGGAGTAACAATTATTATATTAGTTACCCATACATGTTTCTTTATTTTTGGTAATGCCCTTAAATGTTATACAATTCTGAGCATACCTCGGAAAATATACAATAATTAATCTTAACTGATTATATTACTTTAATATCTGTAGAGTGTAGGCTATTCATTATTGTAATAGTAAATAATTTTCCATTAACATTACCACCTAACCCTAGTAAGATTAATGTGCAGCAAATATTGAAAACACATTATCTACTTGTCTGAGATCTAATATTAACTGAAAGAAAATCGTAACACATTTTGGATTTTACTGTAATCATATACAGTTGGTCCTCCTTATCCACAGACTTAGTCTCCACGGTTTTAACTAACCACAGTTGGATAATGTGGAAAAAAATGTTTTAAATATGTACATGAAATTCCTGAAGACTTGTATTTTCGCATGCGCAGCACACAATTTGTCACACAAATTACTAGCACGCCACTCGCAGCGCATGAAAGCAGCTAGTCTCGTGTTATCAGCCACAGGTATCTGCTTTGTTACGCAATGTGCTAGATACACAAGGTATGCGGTGGTATGCAGGCAGTGCTGGCATGAGCAGCAAGGAAGCAATGTGGTGTTGAGAATGTGTACGCAGCTGACGGCGATACTTCACTCTAATACATCTTGCTTGTCGCTCGTTCGCTGCACGCTTCCCCGTACAACACGTGTATTTAATTACACTTACCTGATTGGCTGCTTGCCACCCACCCATTTCAACAACAAGCATGTAGGTACTGTGTGCAGTTATACACAATTCCGTAGTCTGCAGTGTAATTCCTTCTAAAAAAAAACTGTAGTGATCCTTCTAAACAGAAGAGAGATTGCAAAGTTCTTAGTTTGACTGACAAAATAAAAATGCTACACTGAAAAATTCTTTTTTTGTTGGAAAGGAGTTATTTACAAGTATGTCCCATTTTAATTTTATTGGCATTGGACCGTGGATTTTGAAGATACGCCAGGGAACTCTTCAAAATCAAATAGGAGTGAGAGAGAGATTTTGGTCAGTGCTTACTATCGAGGTCTTTAATTCTGGTGAGGGGTGACAGGAGGTGGGTATGGAGAGGCACAAGAATGAAAGGGCAGGGGAAATGGGAGATCCCCAAGAAAAACCGCCGACCAGCGGCATCGTCCAGCACTATTCCTACATGCGAAAATTCAGGGACCAAACCCACCGGGAAAATTCGAATACGAAATGTGTAGTGATTAAGATATTGGAAGGTTTATGACAACCCAAGACTAGGTAGGTACCTAACTATGGTAAAACACTTTCTGGACTGACGGACTACGAAGGCACAACAGAACTCCTTAATGACAGACAGCACGAATGTGGAAGGTAGGAATCGGAACTCCATAAATAATTCAGAAATAAAAAATTTTTAACAAAAAATTACACTGACTTCAAATAAATCTACTCTAAAAAAAATTCACTAAAAAGTAAAAAATAATTTCATTATTTTTAGATTGCTTAGAATAGAATACAATCAATTTATTAGGACAATAATATACAATTATTGTTATTTTTGTAGTCAGTGCCAGGCAAGCTTTTATGAAATTTTACTCAATTTCCTAAAATTGACAACATTTTTTAACTTACATTAATTCAATAATGTACACATTGTAATACCTAATTAAACCAGGTGATCCCCTCCCAGCCTCGCTGTATACACCTGCAGCTGCACCCTGTGCTGATCAACACTACGTGGCTGCTGTCTTTGTGTTGATTACGAAATGCTTAGTTGCAGTCAATGTTAAGGTTTATTAATTTAGATGTATACCTACACTATTTCTTTACATGTTTGTTAAACTTGGCTGGAATTGAAGGGAACGGCGAGAGGAGTTAAAGGTAGTTAGCGACGGGGTGACCCAGGTTCGGGCCGAGGTCAAGGCAGGAAGGGCCGCAGTTGAGAGTGTAGTTTCACAGCTAAGCATTAGTCAAGAAGGGCTGCGGGCGCGAGTAGACAATGTAGTTGTAGAGGTGGAAAGGCAAAAAGTAGAGCTGGTGCGGGCGCACGAGCGCACCATTACTATGGAAAATGAGTTGGTGGAATGTGGAGGTAAGGTACGGTTGCAAGGGCAACAGGTAGAGGCGCTGATGGGAGACGTTAGTTCGGGACTGACTACGATGGAGGCAAAATTGCGCAATTGTGAAATGGAACTTCAGGAATGCAAAAAAAATATATTGTAGCCAACCGTCAAGGAGAAGGTGGAGCGACTGCCGTCAGAGTGAGCCGGAGTTATAGGGAGAAGGATATCCCGCAGTTTAGAGGGGAAGAAGGGGAGCATCCGCCCAAGCACTTAGAGCAGCTGGGTTTTTTTTTTGTACGTATGAATGTAATGAAGTTGAACAATTAGTAGTGGCTAAAAGATCTGTAGCAGGCAGGTGTGTAAATTGGTTGTCGTTGAGGGATAAGGAAATAGATAGTTACAGTAAATTTGAGAAAGAATTTCTGGGAGAATATTGGAGTGCACGAATCCAGGGCAGTGACCGGGCACAGTTGTACCAAGGGGCTTGTCAGGTAGGAGGGTTAGAGTCACATCTGAGTCATGTGGCTGAAAGATCAAGCTACTACGACCAACCACTAAGCGAAGCCGATGTAATTATGCTTGTTTATTCCCATACACCACAGGAGATCCGACGTACGTTAGTGGGTAAGGAGATTAATACTATTGAACAGATGAGGAAGATTCTGCAGGAACTAGATGGGTTAGGTAGCATCAGTGAGAATGAGGCGGTGTATGATCGCAACAGACAACCAAATAGGTCGGCAAGAGGTGCAAACCACACACCAGGATACTAGCGTGACCGGCGGCAGGATAGGTGGGATGACAATCCAGGAGACAGTAGGTATGGTCAGGATCGTGGGCCAGGAGAGCGAAGGCAAGGGGGGTGGCAGCGGCGTGTACCACAGGACATAAACAGACATCACATGCAGCCAGAAAACAGAGTTCAGGGCAGGGATGCCAACTTCTATTCTTCAGAGGCAAACAGCAATAATGGCAACTGGCGAGCAGGCCAGGACAGAGACATCAATGTTGGACACAGTGGTGACGTCCGCCAGGATCAGCGGCCACATAGGCAGCAGGATAATGGCATCAGAGGGAACGCAATACAGGGAAACGGCCATGGTCGCGCGGCATAGGTAGCCAGGCTGGGGCGATCAATACTGTTATGCGGACACGCATGGCTGCCACTATGATTACTGACGAAAGAGAGTTCTTGCTGACAGAGGAGACAGTTCCCACAAAATGTGCTCCTGTCCCTGAACTATGTGGTCGAGTAGCTGGGAAAGAAGTTGACGTGCTGTTCGATTCTGGGTCAGAGATATGCGGTATCTCCCAGTGTTTCTTTGAAAGTTTATATAAGGAAGGGATTAATTTTCCAGTGTTGCCAGTTCCGCAGCTTACTATCATAGGCGCGACTAGAGGTAAGAGCAAAAAGGTTAATAAACAGGTTTTTCTGGATTTGACCTTTAATAAAGTGATGTACCAAGCTGTATGTTTAGTAGTTCCGCAGCTGACTAGAGAAATTATTATAGGTACAGATTTCATGCAGGAGTTCAGCGTTGTTGTCGATTTTACAGAAGGTGTCATTTGTATAGGGCATGACAGAGTACCAATGCTCAGGAAGGCAGGGAATGTAAACAGAGTGACAGAGTCGCTTCATGTAGAAATAACACATGAGGCGGAAGTTGAGGAAGCAGAGAATACGCTAGCGTGGGTTTGTACTCGTCAAGTAGGGGTCAACTTCGTGAGTGTTGGTAGTGATGATACCTGGGATAGAGATCTAGATGATGTTTTACGTAAATGTCAGACTGACAGCCACGAGGAGCGTAGCACTCTGAAGGAACTGTTGTGCGAGTATAGTGACATATTTGCCAGGGAACCAGGGCTAACCAACCAATACGTGGCTAGGATTCCTGTCACCGACGACACACCTTTCAGGCAGCGAATGTACCCGATTCCATGGACGTGCAGGGAGGAGGTTGACAGACAGATAACAGAGATGGAGCAACTAGTCCGTTTGTCAACCCCCTTGTGTGTGTTCGGAAGAAGGACGGCACAGTTAGGGTCTGTATTGACGCTCGTGCTATAAATGCACGTATCATACCTGACCGTCAATCACCAGTCGAGCCAGGGGAGTTGTTTGCTGCATTTCAAGGTACACGCTATATTAGCACAACAGATTTCTGTAAAGGATTTTGGCAGGTTCCACTTCACCCAGATGACCGGAAGTTCACTGCTTTTTTGTATAAAGGAAGAAGTTTTCAGTTTTGTGTTTTGCCTTTTGGGCTGACAAATAGTGTGGGTGAGTTCTGTCGAGCGGTTGACGTTTCACTAAGTCCTGAAGTCAGCTCTGTAGTACAATCATACGTGGACGATTTGTTGATAGTGAGTGGGACCTTTGGTGAGCATATGGAATACCTGCGTAGGTTGTTTGACCGTTTGAGGTTGGTGGGGTTGAGGCTGAAGTTGGATAAATCTTTGTTTCTGAGGGAAGAAGTCAAGTTTTTAGGATTTGTCCTAGATTCTCATGGCATTAGGCCTGATCCCAATAAAATCGAGCTGATACATGATTTTCCAACGCCACGTAATACCAAGGAACTGCGCAGTTTTCTTGGACTTTGCAATTTCTATCACCGATTTGCTGACCAATTTTCCAGTGAGATAGCGCCGTTGTTGGGGCTATTAAAAAAGGATAGCATATGGGAATGGACTGCTGAGTGTCACGACAGTTTTCTTTCGGCTAAGTGTTTGTTTACCAACGAAGCTGTGGTATTCCATCCAGATTTTGGTAATAATTTCTACCTCAGTACGGACGCATCAGGCTATGGACTGGGTGTAAAACTTTTCCAGCTAGGAGCTGATGGCGAAGAGAAACTGTTAGCATTTATGAGTAGATCTCTGACGGGGGCTGAAAGGTCTTATACTGTGACAGAACGTGAATGTCTAGCCGTGGTATGGGGTCGTAACAAGTTTCGTGATCTCTTGTTGGGTCATAGGGTTATTGTCCAATCAGATCATCACAGTTTGGCTTTTTTAAAATCTTGTAAGCTTATGGGTAGTAGGCTGACTCGTTGGTGTCTGGCGCTGCAGGAATTTGATTTGGAAATACGGTATGTGTCGGGACGTAATAACAGCGACGCTGACTTGTTGAGTAGGGTTGTCATGGAAGGGGGAAATGTGATTCTGGAAGAGAAGCCTAGGGCGGGGCCTGTCATGGCTAAGATTACTGTCGAAAGAGATAACGAACTGATTGCCAAATTCCGGAGAATAGCTGTGGCTCAGAAGGAGGATAGTGTTTGGAAAGAGGTCATCAGTATTCTGGAAAATCAGGATCGAGATTTGGAGGACCCCACTGTGAATAAGGTGTTAGAATGGTATTGTTTGAGTGGTGGAGTTTTGTTTCGGAAGGCGGGCTTGGGGTCTGGATGTTGGCGAGTGTGTGTACCGAAGGCATGGGTCCCAGACCTTATTTCACACATTCATAAATCTACCGGTCATTTCGGCAGTAAGAAAACCCTCTGGTTATTGCAGGCAAGTTATTACTGGTGCAATATGGCCAGATCTGTACGTCGGGTAGTCAGCTGTTGTGTACTCTGTCAGCGAGCCAAATACCCCAATCGCAGCTGGGAGGGAGAATGGCAGGCCATTATTCCAGAGGGACCATTGGATTTGCTAGCAGTGGACCTGTATGGACCCTTACCGAAATCTCGGGGTGGGGTCAGATATCTGTTCGTAGTATTTGATGTTTTCACAAAGTTTGTAATGTGTTATCATCTGAAGAGGGCCACCGCCGCTGCATGCGTAGATCGTCTCCTGAAAGAACATTTTCCACTGTATGGCAAGCCTAGACGCATCCTTAGCGACCACGGTACACAATTTACTGCAGACATATGGAAGTGGGAGTTGTTGTGGGCCAACGTCGATGTGATCTATTCCTCCATTCGTCACCCTCAGAGCAACCCAGTGGAAAGGTGTATGAGGGAGATAGGACGTCTTTTAAGGACGTATTGCCACGAGAGGCACAGTGGCTGGGCCGAGGCGGTACCCCTGTTGAATAATTTCCTGAACCTCACATCCATAGTAGCACTGGATTTTCGCCATTGGAGCTGACTAGTGGCGGTGTGGTACGTGACCCGTTGGCTGCGAGCCTAAGTTTTCCTCCCGAGACCTTCCCGGCAGCAGAAGCTAAACTGATCAGTGTGAAAGAGAAGTTGTTGGCTGAGGCGAAGAGACGGAACAAGAGTCAGGGGAAGGTGCAAAATGTGTTCCGCTCTGGAGACAAGGTGTTGCTTCGTGTTGCAGAGCGTAGCCAGTTCATCAGTGGTGAGACAAAGAAGCTCTTTCTGTTGTACAATGGCCCGTATGTGATTCTGAGACAAATGGGTCCGAACTCCTGGGAGTTGAGGCAATTGACGGAAGGGGGAGAAGTCTTAGGCATTTTTAACTCCCATTTGTTGAAACCTTTTGCAGGTATGTAGGCCTCTGTGAGATTGGGAATAGGATATATTATGTGAGCTGATAGCCTCATGTAGTGTTGTAGTTGGGCGTGTTGCTGTTTGTTTATGTGATAAGCGGTTAGCAGTAACATATAATTTGGCCTGAGTAGAAGCCAATAATGCTTCCTGGTGCACGTGAGAGAGGCAGGTGTGACGACTTGCCGATGACAAAATCAAGTGTATAAATCTCTAAAGAAACAAGCAATTGGTGCTGAAGGCATTAAAAAAAAAAAAAAAAAAAAATAAGAAAATGGAAATTTGTATATAAGATTTCATGTCACAATTAAATCTGGATTACAGCATTTGGATGACATGTATAGTATTAGTATTCCTCGTTAATGTGTAGTATAAGTTAGTAGGCTAAACCTCGGAATGGTCTGGTAGCTCTGATTATCCCAATTGGACCTCCCGTTAAGGACAGGGTGCAGGATCCACAAATATACATGTATCACCAGTTTGTTTGTATTGTTATTTTTTATTTAAAAATTAGAAAAATTTGCTAAGCTCCGTTTTAGAAAATTTTCCTGGGGGGTTGTAAGGTATTTGGCCACCAGGACCCCTTTATAATTCTTTTTTTTTTTTTTCTCCTTTTAATAATTGGCGTTTAATAAATTTTGTTAATGAAAATTTGCGTGTTTGTTTCCTGTGGTTGGGATAACTATCAGCTGGCCCGTGTATATTACCATCAGATCTCCGAGCTACCAAACCATGTGCTTTGTGGCTACTGAATATGTACAAGGTGTAAGGTTTCCCCAGTGCATCGTGGTCGCCCGGTGAAGCAAGTGTAAGCCCGGCCTATTATTACAGTGATGTTCTTGTTTATGTCCCAGTTTGTCAGTGTCTGGGCAGGCAATCAGTGTCAGTTGAGATCTGACCAGTTAGTTTATTCCTGCTTAAAGTGATGTTAATATTTCCAGCAATTACTTTTATGTCGTATCAACCAACGGCCATGAACTATGATTATGCGCCATCATGATAAGCTCGTGCAGAAGCAAACAATACAAGATTTTATACATTAAGAAATAAATAGTTATAACAGTAATAATTGTACCGGTGGGCCAAGGTTTTGTATGTATATATTGTTTCCTATTGTAATTAATATGGTCAGGGTCGCGTCCAGGCACAGTAATATTATGTTACATAAGTCCCTGTGTGTTCATTTATCATATCTAAGTAAATTTAAAGTGCATCGAGTTCTTGACCTACAGTATCATGTTAATTAAATTTCATCGTAGACTAGCCTTGTTGGGTGTCTAACGATTCGTCTTGAGAAGCTTTGTAACTTATCTAAGTAACTTTTTGTTGTAACTATTTTGGTTTTGATTTTATTTGAAAATAAGTGAAGTTTTGACTAAAGTACTCAGTCTGGCTGGCGCCTAGTCCAGTGGAGAGGGGCGCTCCAGTCTTGGGTTTTTCCCGGGCGTTGGAGTGACGTAGGAGCGGCAAACACCCGCCTCCCCTTATTTTCCCGCCACTGCCACAGTTTTTTTAATATTTTAATTATTTTGTTATTGATGTATTACAAGAAAATGTTTTGGAAACTGTTTTATATAAGTTTAAGAGGCAGTAAGCCGAATACTGTGTGTTCTTAAGTGTCTGGACGTGTGTGTATAGTTTTATTTGGCTCCTGAAAGTCGCCGCCATTTTGGGCGAGCCTTTGTTCTCACGTGAGGACGCGCGAGATGAGGGAGAAAGGGTCTTCAAGTAGCGGTGGTCCAGAGCGGACGCACGCAGCTTTGAGGCGTGCGTGACTAGCGCAGGGGCCAGAGGGCCGTTTTGCTTTACAAGAACCATTGTGTGGAGAGATTTATTTCTCAGTATTTATTTATTATTACAAAGGCCCACCGTTTTATTTATATATATTTCTTGTTGTATTTGGCCAACTATTGTGTTGTATGTTTTGAGGCCACGTTAATGCCCCACCGCTATGTTATTTATATGACGCTCGCCTCCCGAGCTTGTCCCTTTTGGAGGTTAAGCCTCACTAGTGTACCTCAGGTCTCGCTTATGTTAACGTAATTTTTCGATGCCATATTTTGTAGATGTAAGAAGGGTTATGATGTTTTTGTACTTACCTGACGTCTTAATAACGTCCCGAGATGTAAAAAATTTAAGGTTATAAATATGTGCCACGTGTTTGTAAATAGTAACCACAGTTGCCAATGCCAGGACTGAAATACGGCAAAACGGACGCGAAATAATAATAGACACGTTTTAAAATGCATAAAAGATCTCTGTAAATAATTGAAGTGTATCCTTGTTATGAAACAGTGTATATGTAATGTTATTTTTATTTTCACGGCATCGTTGTTGTAATTTTGAGACCTGCAGGGAAGTTAAGCGCCATTTTTCCTGATCACGTGTTTGTTTATAAGAAATGCGTGGGTGTTAGGATGGCGACCCTGCAGCAGCAGACATCCCTTCCACCGCCTCCGCCATCTTACCACCCACTTAACGGGACTTTTTCCCTCCCAGACCCCCTAACTCCGGGTATAAAAGGGGCGCGCTGAGCCCAGTTTCTTCAGAGTACGCTGGCAGCTCTCCGGGCTCCCG
>PNEQ01090675.1:0-13060 GCA_003012365.1 Medauroidea extradentata
CACGGAATATGCTTTTTAGTAGGTTTTATTATTTCTCTCTTTCTCTATGTTTAATTTGATTTTCGGTATTCCGTTACTATATTTCGAGTTTTAAGCCTCCCCCACCCCCTTTTCATTCCCTTTTTAAACCCTAAAATCCTGGTAGTCGCAAATATGATTAGTAGCTTGCCTTTCAAATTAGGTCACGCATCGCCACTGGTTGAATGTGTTTATCAGAAACCCATATTCATTACACAACGGAAAAACAAACTGAATGACGCAATGCGGCGAAAACCTAACTCTGATGCCATCTGTCGATGAAATTTTAAACTATCTATGCGGCGCGAAGCAATAGCGGCGTGTGCCAACGATAATCGACTCGGTTGCGTCGCTTTGTACTGCCGCTGATTAAATAGAATTATACAGTCAGTAGGTATGTCAGTAAGAACTTAAATAAATATTTTAAAGTATATTAAATACAGAGAGGTCGTTTGCAATTGATGATGTTTCACTAATGCTGTAGTCAAATAAGAAAATACACGGGACTACATGCAGTTATTCGCTACCAACCATACAAACAAAAATGTAACTGTTGTTAATGTTGGCTTATATGCAGTAACGGCTAGTGATTTTTTTCAAAGGTTAAATCTTTAGTGCTCACTTTATTCCGAATGGCCTATAGCTGTCCCTTTGCGGCTTCGCCCGCGTGTACTATAGAAAATAGTAACTAAATTTTAATAACGTATTAATTGATGGTGTTACTATATTCTCTGTATATCTTTTTAACAACAAATACAAACAGCTTTATCCAGTCCACTACGCTGAGGGTACTTTAATTGCAGAACATCTTTGTTTTTAATTCATCTATATTTCTTTACAAAATAGCTACCCGGCCGCGGCTTTGCCCGCGTGAAATTATGTAATACGAACAGTAACTCTGGATAAAATATGTGATGCATTTAACAGCTAGCGTACTCAATAACAGTGAACTATACATTGTCTTAGCTCAGTGAAAAGAGCGCACGCAATATACTCGTATGATGTCATGTCATGTCCCATCGCAAAGACTTGCACAGGATACGAACCCGTAACCCCACCCCTCCCACACCACAAACTTTGTACAATACCCGAGTGAATACTTAAAGGCAGGCCGTAATAATACTTTCGTATGTACGGGCTACAGTCCAAAGAGGTTTTGTTTATGGTGGGTTGGCAAAAAAAAAAAAAACCGCAACTCCACAGACTTCTACAAATTATTCAAGACAGACCATGAGAGTTATTTCGCGTGTACAGGCTATAGTCCAAAGAGGTGTAACTATAAGCAAGAAATAAAAAGGAAACAAATTTTGAACTATTTCAGGTGTTACGAAAGGTTATTCTTAAACACGTTTTATTTTTTATAGGCTTTCAAGGACGAATTTCCAAAAATCGTCAAATTACTTTTTAGGTATTTTTACTTATTTTTCATTATAAGACAAAAGCCACCTCGATATCTCTAACGGTTTAGGTGATACGACTGATTAATCAAAAAACTGTTTTATTTTTTTACCGGCTTTCAAAAACGAATTTTGAAAAATCCTGAAATAACTTTTTAGGTATTTGCGTAAGCTTCATTTTAAAGAAAAAATCACTTCGATATCTCAGGTGATAGAGGAAGAGAGGTTTTACTGTAAACGAACTAAACAGCTTTTCACCTCCTTAATATAAAAATTTCGAAAAATCCTGAAATTTGTTTCTAGACATTTGTATTTGCGACCTAACGAAGTGAATAAGACGACGATAGCCTGTCGGGTTCGAGAAATATCAAAGATTTGCAAAAAATACATTTCACCCCGTTTCACCACCTTAATAGCCGAATTTCAAAATTTCCATTCTTAGTGCGCGCCTACGCCACAAGGGGAAACTTCCCTTAAAATTTCACGTTTCTAGGTCCAGTGGTTTGGGCTGGGCGTTGATGATGAATGAATGAATGAATGAGTCAGTCAGTCAGTCAGTCAGTCAGTGAGTGGGGCACTTCCTTTTATATATATAGATGAACGGAAGCTGCAAACACAATCTTACGACGCAATATGTTTATTACTATAATTATGGTTAGCGGACGACACGTCCGTACATTTAATTCACGAGTTATTTAACGATTGACGCACTGTTAAACCTACCAATTTTTTTGTACACTTGCCAGTATTTTGAGATTTACGATACTCTGAAAATACCAAAAGTTTAGTTCAGTAATAATAATTTTTACCACTGTAAAAATAAGTCGGAAATATCACAAACAAATCTAATATTTTATTTTCTCAAAGTATTTTTGGACATTAACACGTCAATGTTGTTGCTACTGCGAATAGTTTTTTCGTATATCCATTTTCCGTTCCAGTTCGCCCGAACCACGGTCGTAGTCCGAACCAAAATTCCTTGCTATTTTTCGTTCCGTCCTCACGTCAGTAACATTTACATGGTCTATAGACTTGGAAGGTTAGGTTATGTGACGTTGGATGTGAGCAGTAAAAATGTCTTGCATTGTTTTGGAAACTTGGATATATGTCTTCATTACTAAACAAACTGCGATGATGTTTATAAGGCACGAATAAAATTCTGACGTTACATTCTTTATAAAACCAAACTAATACGTGACGTGAATTATCCACAGATTGTTTGGTGATTTATCAAATGTGATTTCTCCAAAACGAAGTACAAAATAATCCAAGAGGACTTTACAGTAAGTTAAACAACTGATTTTGTTGGAAGACTTTTTTTCTCCATGTAGAACCAAATTTTCGTTACGATAGTACCAGAATATTTGAATTCGATCGGTAGTAATGGCTTGATAATTACAATAGAATTTTGAAATATACGGTAATTGCACATGAAATTTTTTTTTCATGTAATATTTTTCGTATGTCGATAACATGTACGAAATTTTTACGCAATACTGTTTTAATAGATAGCGAGTTGTTGTCTGTAATACCAACTGTACACAGTTTTGTCAGTTGGAAATAGTGCGTCGGCGCGCTGCACAAATTGAGCCACTTATCACATCACTGCACTTCGCTAGCTTATGTTATTTACTTCAAAACTCAGGCCAGATTGAACGGAGAATAGTCATCTGTGTCCGTAATTAATTACGGCGTACGGAGCCTGCAGAACCATGCGGTGCGAGCATGCGTGTAAGACTGGTTGCGTATGACGTAGTCTTGATACCTTGTATGCAACATACTGTACTAGTGGTGGATCCAGGAGCCTGTCGTAAGAAAGCTTCGTACTAATTAATTAAGTCTGGATACGTTACTATAATTTTTATGTTTAAGCACTATACGCTGTGAATGATAACCTAGCGTTAAATATTAATTAATTCGTATTTAACATAATTTTACAGTTCAGTATAAAAATAAGCCACCACGTGACCACTTTTGGAGTAGACCGACTACAGGGCAGGGAGGTGCCTTGTATTCGACAGTTTTGTGAAAGGAAACTGTACACCGGAAATTTTGTTTCGATAGTTTTTTTTTTTTTATTTGTACGAGATGCGGTTTGGTTTGTAGACTTAAATTGTGATTTTTTTTTGGTTGTGATAAAATTTTTTTAGCTTTCAAAGTCTTTATATAATAACTAGCATGTTAGTCCAAATGTGCATAAAACTTTTTTTTTCCTTCATAAAAGAAAAACAAGCTGACTTACCGAAATTAAAATAATTCACACCGCAGAATAATGTCACGAGATACCTACGTCAAGATGTTTCAAACCCGCGTTTGTTTATTTATTTTTTTGTGTTTAAAAACATTCAGGAAGTGGCATTTATTTCAAATTCGTTTTTTTTTTTTTTTAATAAACCAATTCAGTGCTATAAAAGACTCTACGCCTTATGTGTTACAAAAAGCGAACTAAACGGTAACCTTAGCCCTGTATACCTGCAAATCATACACGCTATTTTATGATTTATAGGAAAAATAACTTAAAATCTAGCTTACATAGGTCTATCTACCAAATATTTTAGAATGTATTTATTTTTTTCTTAAAATAAGTGTACATATATTTTTATTGGATACAAACAAGCGAAAAGAAACTATGTCAGGAGCTTGGGCTTTGAGGTTCCCAACAACTTGTATGTATAATACCCATCTTAACGACTCACCAAAACACTTGGAATGTCGTGAATTCTCTCTATATAGATACTAATAATAATTGTTGTGAGCCATGGTTTATGGAACAGTTTGAAGTTAGGCCTACGTAATTCCTCGTGTCGCATGATCTTACGTTAATATTTAACACGGAATGATGTGGACGTGAGATGTATAATACAGTCATTTTGAGTACGCTACATTGTAGCAAATTTCATCGAGGTCACAATCTCGTATGTAAATCTAAAATAAAAATAAAAAAAAAAAGTTAAGAATCGGTCACTTAAAGATCATTAAGGTAACTTCAAAACAAAGACATTTTCAGTGTGTTAATATTTAAATACATTTATTTAGTATTTAAACTTTTTAGCGCGTTAAAACCGTTTTAGTATACCTCTAGGTAAGTATTTAAATACTTTGTTTAGGCGGCTCACTTTAAAATTAGCTGCCCCGACAAACGTTGTTTTGTCACATAAATAACTTAATTTTAAATTTATAAAGATGTGGTATGTAAGTGGAAGAAGTCTAATAATTAAGAAATTAATAAATAATAATACAGCAGCGACACCTGGTGAGGATAGACTGGTATCAGCTCGTGGGGATAACTGACCAATTATCACTTACACAGTTATCGACCGGGTTCTAAAATTATTAAATTAAAAATATTTACTAAACAATAGCACTTAAGAGTATAAAAAATTGATAAAAACCTATTCGCAGACCTACCGAATGTATATACAAAATTGCATTGAAATCGGTTTAAGCCGTTTCGGAGGAGTATGGAAACAAACACTGTGACATGATAATTTGATATATTAGATAGTAAAGAAAATTGTTCGCAATGCTCAGTTTAACCGGAATAGCCTTTACTTGATTCTCCACGCAGGGGCCAGTAATTTTTTCAGTTTATTTCCTAACCAGCAGTACCAACTGTGTGTTGTCGGCATTCCTGTAAATCCTAATATGTTTTGGTTTATGCGACGATATCCTGAACCGTGTCGTAAGTACGTACCATAACCTTTTCGCACAGGACAAGGATCCGCCGTGTATGTGCTATCTTGGCCGTTCGTGTACCACACATTTATTAAAAACTCCTCCTGCATAGAAAGTGCGTAGTTGTGGGTCATTGAAGTGAATGCGCGCGTCGCCTCTCGTTTATATTGGGCCGCTGTCGATATTTTCTATCGGCACTTCGGGGTATCCTGTCGTCGTTCATATGTCGCCAGTTCACCTTGCTTCGCCGCGTCCTCTTCACGTCGTATATCGTGATCCATCGTTCAAGAACGTGGCATCTGTTACGTGCCTTGAATACTTCAGTTCAGCCTTCAGATCACGTGCTTGGGTCTAATCCTAAAACCAGGACCGTTTGAGTAATGTTTGACGATCCTCAGCGCCGTCAACTGTTATTATTTGGCATTTTCACCTTTTTACAAACTTCTATGTAATTTGCAATGTTTGTATGTTTGTTCGGGTTAAATCTTGCATCTGAATTTTAAAACAGCTATCCTTAACCGTGACATTTTAAGTGACGTGATGAATGGTATAAGTTTTTAGAAATTAATATGTTGGAGTTGAGCTCCATAGTACATATATTTTGACGGTAACTGCATAAAAGAAAGTATTGAAAATTGTGTTTTTTTTATCGTAATTAAGAACATAGATACAGTAATAGTAATTACATGAGATATGAAATTATGAGTTTACTGCAGTTACTGTAAAATAACTATAAAATTATTTGTCACAAAAAATAACATTTTTGTTACAAAACAGCGTTTCACTCATAGCAATTACAAAAAAGGTGAAATAAGTACTATTAGTAGATAAAAACATTGAGTAATGTTTTCATTTTCGTTTTCTCGCTCATTTATAATCGTGGGACATGAACCACGTGCTCTTTAGCGGGCGTTCTAGAAGGATAAGAGAGCTAATGCCTAATTAATGCATTTTGCATCTAACAATATTGTTGTAAGGACCTTTAACTTCTAGCAGGTAATAACGGTGGCCAATATACTAGGCACCGTGAGCAGTTAATATAGTTTTCGATTTTCCATGTACCAGTGCCCTTAGTAACACACGTGTCCAGTTTGTGTTCTTACTTTACCGAACCGCCACCATAAGTAAGTGATCGAGCATTCCGCCTCTTGACAACGTAACCAACACACATTTTTATTGTATTTTTTTATATATTGATTAAAATTCAGATTGTAATATATAATTTTTAATACTGTCATTTATTGTACAGTACTGTTGGGACACCACTTTCAATATCAAAGCTCGCGACTTTACAAGTAAATATTATTTTCCATTTTTTGTTTGGATTCTTTTGATAGTGTGCATTGTGGTGTGAACGTTTGTGCCTGTATCCTCATATTTCATTATGATGTACCTGCGAAAGGAATTAGTTTCATAATGTGATGCGTGACTACCAGATTGCTGGTACTTGACTACTGAATTGGACTGTACAAAAAAATGCTAAATTGACGCAGAGAGACTAGCTTTATAGACGTTTCTAGGTTATATTTAAGATACCAGTTTTTCGGGTGCAGTAAAATGTAGAAAATTAATAATACGAAGCGCATCGAATAAAATTAACTGTATAAATTTTTTTTCGGCTCAAACCAGAAATTTCTGTTTATATAGTTACTTTTTTTTTTTCAATTATTCTTACGTGTTTCTGCATTAAGTGTGTACCCATATAGAACTGGATAGAAGATATTAATGCTAGCTGTTTTGAGTAAGTTTTTGCTGCGGTCTAGCTGTTAAAGTCGATTATGGATAAAGAAAGCGCTTTTTTGTGTACCTATATTGTTGCACTATTGGACGTTATTTTTTAGAGCTGTGAAATGCATATATACACTTGGCGTATTAGTCACATAGTAGTGTTCAGTCTGAGGGGTGGGTGTATTCAAATTGGTTAAGAAAAAATTCAAGCGATACATCAAAAGTGTGCACTTCACCCTGAGCATTCTGCTTTAACGGCGAATTGATGCATGATTGAAAGTAAACTTGAACGAGCGAGTAGAATGATGGTGGAGTTTGTTTCGATGCTAGGATTAACGTACGATATATGTTCGCTCCTCTTGTCCCCTCCCACAAAACATCATATTTTCCCGAAGGGTTACTTCCGAAAGATTGAACACCAAGCCTTTCCTTATCCCGTCCAGTTGATCCTCCGAAATTTGTCCGGCGGTCGGGATAGAGTTCTCCCTTCTTCCGTCGAGCCGGCGCGGCGCTAGACTCTCGATAGGCTGACACAATGTTGCCAGAAAAATGCCTAAAGTTCCTGGTACGTGGAGAGACTTAGTCATTTCGACACACTAAAGTGTTTTATGTTGATATGCAGTAAGACGTGAAAAATGTATTGTTAGTGTAACCGCGAGCTGTGATGGTGAAACACAGGACCTGTATACGCTGTATTTAGTAAGATGTTTAAAACGTGTACAAAGTCATTAAAATTTCAAGGTTTTTTTTTGTATTCCCGCTACCTTAAAACCTTTAGCAGCATTGTAGGTGTTCATCACAACCCTGTTGATCGACGAAACCTTGCCACGTGGTATGAGTAAACCTACATCGCCCCAGCTCGCGAGTAATTATAACTGTGTTTGTTCTCTTGTCCGCGGGAGTGAATGGTCGCCTCGCTAGGATGGTCGGCGGGGGTCACACCTCGCGGGCGGTGCTTGGCAGTGTTTGTAGGTGTCCACGCGTCCGACCCACGCCGTCGCTTGTAAAATGACCTCCTTCCTGCCCTGGCCTCTCTGGTGCCATGTAGCCACTGTCTGGCACTCAGCCCGGGACGACGATGAGTATCATACAATAACGGTCCAGAGCAGTGGCGTTAGTAGGGTTTGTGTAAGGAGGTGGGGTCCAACCTGAAGTCCATGAGGCGGGGGTCCTACTTAGATTTTGAGGCGGGAACTGGTGCTATCCAAGCAGTTTTCTTAACGTTGAATATACAGCTTGTAGGAATACTAAACATTTTATCTAATATTATGTTTTTTTTATATTTCTTCGTGGTCTAAAAAATGGCCGAGAGGGGTTTGTACCCCCAAATCCCTCTCCCGCATTACAATACTCCAGTTGAGGGTTTGCTAAGTAAATTTCGATAGCTGTCTGGGCATTTACTGTCTACATTTTGTAACGTCTATACCATTCTTCAAGACATTATTGTCCAAGCGTCCAGTAAGTCCTGAGAGCTTGCATAACCTGTAATCGAGCACGTCGGATCACGTGATTTGGCAAATCTATCAAACACATCAGGTTCCTTAATACAATCCACAAAACACTTAGTGGTAATACTTATCATTTTATAAAGTTAAATGTGTGCGTCACATACCTACGACTCTTTAAATATTCTGTATCTGGATGATCGTAATTAAAAGTGACAGCGAAAACACCAGTTTTAAGCATTTTTAAATTTACCAGCGTGTTATATATATATATATATATATATATATATACACACACACACACACATGCACACACACATACACACACACATACGCGTACAACGTGTAAGGAAATTAATAGCCCAAACTACTGGGTGTGAGTCCTTATGAAAAAGTAAACAGTCATTATATGGGATACTTTTATGACAAGTAAATTTTAAGGGAGGTACGAGACCTTGAAAATGGAATTTTAAAGTAGAAAGTGTTTGCTCAAATTTCTAAAAACGGTTAGGTTTTTAATTGCAATTTTGTATGTGATTTTAAGTGTTATTGATATCTTTAACCTGTAAAAAATTCAGCATTCAAATTTTCCCTTTTCATGAAAACATCCTCAAATTGCATAAAATAACTTTTCCGTCAGGTTTTGTGCGCATTTCAGGCTGTCTGTTCGAGCAGCACACCGTAAGGAACAAAGGAAAGTGCTGTTGTTGCAAGCTCTTAGAATGAACCGTTTACAAGAAAAGTGCACACAGCTACTGCTGTGACAAAAGTAGGACACCTGGTTCGTAGGCAAAATGTGATAATTCCGCCAAAGAATTATTGAATTGCACAGGCTTCTTACTCGCAGGAAATGCAACCTTTGATGCACTATTTTAAATCATGTCGCAAAATCCAGCGAAATAGACTAAAAAAAACTTAGTTGCGATTCGATAAATTTGGCAACAAGTTTGGTTTTGCCCGTTTTTTTTTTATTTGGAAAACATCCCTACATTTTTAATCATCATTACAGTACTTTTGTAAATTCTAAAAAATCAATAAATACTTTTTAATAGTTTTAGTTATTTTTTCGCTGAACGAAAAAAAAAACTAATTTTATGAGAATTTGGTTTTGCGATCATAGCAAGTTGTTTTAAGGATCATAGCACTCTAATTCTGTCATTCAATGAAATAAATAAAACATTATTAAACTGTTATGATTCTTTCGGACTGTATCAAAAGGAATGTTATCTTGTTCATAAAATTCATGAATGTTTTCTTCGAAAAAAATATTAAACCAAATTTGTTACCAAAAAAACCGAGTCGAGCTTAAGATTTTGAAAGTTAATTGGTTTGATTTTGCAACATTCTTTTTAAAAAAACTGCTTCACAGGTTGCATTTTTCTGAGAAGACTGGGCATGTATAGACCAATAATTTATTGTCGGCAGTACCACTTTTTCCATACGTACCAGGAGTTTCGGTACTGTCACAGCAACAGTTGTGTGCATTTTCTTGTTAATTGTTCATTCTAGGATCTGCAACAAGGAAACCTTTTCTGTCCCGTACGATCTGCTGCTTGAATACACAACATAAAATGTTCATAAACATGACGGCAAAATAATTGTATGCATTACGATGGTGGCCACCCCTTTTATTATCATCAAAGGAAAAATTTTCCAAGCTGAAATTTTTTACAGTTTAAAGATCTCAGTAACACGTAACGTTACCTGCATAATTGTAATTTAACTCATAAATTTTTCTGGTATTTTGACCAAATCCTATTTTCAAGGACTCGTACATACATAATTAATTTTCACTTTTCATAAAAGTGTGCCATATAATGTTGGCTTACTTTTCTATGAGGAATCAACTCCCGGAGTTTGGGCAATTAATTTGCCTACGCCCTGTGTGTGTGTGTGTGTGTGTGTACACATATACATATTCAGGATGTCCAGTAACTTATCGCATTATAAGCACACCTCCCGAATTCAGGCCGTATTGTAGACGGTAATGCTTCTTGTGGCAAATTGTCGTGCGATGACATTTTGCGTCCACAGCGTGGCAGCATAGCACGGAGTTGGCGCGCCCTTGCGCTCCACAGTTATCTTACTTGTCTCACTATTACTGTTCTTACCATATTGTAGGCGCAGGTTGAAATCAGGACGTATAATGCATATGTGTGTGTATGACTGATCTTCCTTGCGAAAATCGTGAGCGCTGTTCTACTGGGAAACAAGCCCGGATCGCCATGGCAGGAAACGAGGGGTTTGGCCACGCCCTCACTGCGACCCTCTAATAAGAGGGACTTTTATCAGAAAACTTGCAATTACCCGAAACATTGGGTTAGTAGCTAGTCTGCAGCAAAGTATTTGCCGGTTGAAATAGCGCTCC
This sequence comes from Medauroidea extradentata, assembly GCA_003012365.1. Classification (NCBI taxonomy): domain Eukaryota; kingdom Metazoa; phylum Arthropoda; class Insecta; order Phasmatodea; family Phasmatidae; genus Medauroidea; species Medauroidea extradentata. Next base: position 10,632 of record PNEQ01090675.1, read on the forward strand.
CGAGAACGTCAGTGTTACCGTTTTTAGTGTAATCCTTGTAGGGAACTGGACTTTACCTTCGCACAAACATAGCCGAGCGACCAAACCTGAGCCAAGAGATAGTGACGCACAGTAACTGTCTGGAATTTTGCCTGTCCTTACATTCCCGTCTGCCGTAAACAAGTTGACGGCCGTCTACAAGGGCGATTTTTAGGTGTTAAATTCTTCTTAATTGACTTCGTAAAGTATATTTTACTTTGTTACAGTCTAGTTTTGGGATTTTAAGTTTACCTACTTTTCTTCTGGCCCAGATATATTTTTAACGCTTTTTTATTCATTCTGTTCCTTGGCAGTCTGTTTGTTCTGTACAAATTATGCAATCATTTTTAATTAACTTCCCGATGAACTAGAGACTTAAAACTTTGTAAATAGCTCAGAACTGGGTGACGACGCAATATTAACTTACTTTCTCAGTCTTTTATGTTTGTCTGTTCGGTAAAAACTGCTCTCTAAAACTAGTTTGTAAACTTGCCATATGTGCGTATAGGAGACCTAAGAAAGTAGGCATGGTAGAATAATAGCAATAATAAACTTTTATGTAACAGTCAATTGTATACTGAAGTTAACAGGCTTGTATTGTAATAATTTTAAAAATTTTTGCATATTTTTAAGGCGGAAGTATGGTAATTTTCACATACTCTGTTTAGGTTACTTGCTTCCTAAATATTTTAGGAAATTTTTTACAGTGTTGTTTAAAAACATTTGCAAAATTTCACGCACACCTGTTCGTTTGGTAAAAATTTTGCTTGTTTAAAATCGATTACAAAATTCCACATACATAAGACCGCGTCCAAAGAGGAACAGGTCTGGACACTTGGAGTTTAAAATTGACCCTCGTATGACTGATTGGTGCCACTGTCACTCTGGTATTGTTTTAACATTGCGCAAATGGAACTAAGAGTAGCAAGCTCGTGTCGCTAGGAGCACTAGTAGTATGAAGCTATATTGCATTTATTGTTAAAACGCCACTTCATTACTAGTTGCGCTTTCAGTCATAAAGGGGTCAACTCAGTAACGTTGGTAAATAGGCTAGGGTTCAGACCTGTAATTCTAAGACTGTGCATAAGACAGTAATGCAGAATAGAATTATCTAAATAAGAAATTTGAATATGCCACGTTTTTAATATGGAATAAAAAGTATAAAATATTTTTTCCTAGACCCATACAGATTCATTACCCCATGCATATTCCTAACCCCATACATATTGTTCTGAATATACTTGTAATATTTAAATCGTGGCGAATGTAGAGAGTAGCTGTCGCTGAGAAAATTCAAAACAGTTCATATCATTTGCAGTGCAATAACATTGTTAATGACTTAAGGGTAACTATTCGTTCATCAAATATCGCGTCTGTTTTACGATGGTTGCGACATATTGATGCTTCGCCTTTTTGTTACTATGGCCTGCCACAAGCGTGCGTGGTGTAGTGCGAGGCATACACGATCTATACTGCAGTGTATGCGTGGCTTGGGACGGCGTCGATGCCCAGGGCCCAATCTCGACTGCTGGGCTTACAGTGCCTTAATCCCGGGTGATCATATCGCTCTCATCTCGTATGGAGGGGATCTGAAACTTCATTGTAATGCAGGATTATGGACCGGGCTGGAATTCCAAGCGCGCGTCACCACCGCCGTCAACGATAGATCTCGGATAGTAATACGTGCTGGATGACGTAGCGCAACTTCATCCTCGACTTTCACCGACTGTAGAACACACCTGCTTGTATACTGTGTGTAAACCACAGCCATCCTGCAATGATATTCGAATAATTTGAAGAAATTTGATGTAAATTGGCAGGCAGAGGTGTTGGAAACATGCGGAGCACAATGTACGGTCAAACATGCTACTGAAATGTCAAATACGTGTTCAAACTCTAGATAGGTTACTAGAAAATGCGAGGAAACAAAGAAAAACATCAAATTGTGTCGACGCTGTGCACGAGGTCAAATCCTCGCATCCCGCACCTTGTTTAAAACGATCCTGTAGATTGTTAAGCGTCATCATGAAAATTGATTGCCTCGACGACACACTTTGAAAAACTTCTGGGACAACATAGCCCTGCAATGACGCATGCATACATTACATTAAATCATTTACTCCACTGCAAGAATCTTTCAAGTATATTGTTACAAGTTTGAGACATAAACTTTATATGTGGGCAATTCCCATGAGTTCTTTGGGATAGAGGTCTTATAATGACAAATAAAAGAGTTAAATTAAGTACTGGATTTAATAGCTCACAAAGCTACGAAATACACAAAACAGTAATCAACTAGAACTCTCACAACACAATTAGTTATGCACACAATTACTCCTGTGTCACAGACACGTTAATTAACTTTGACAATTAAAGCACAAGAAAAGTCTACCATCAATTAATTAAACACT
>PNEQ01090676.1:0-16475 GCA_003012365.1 Medauroidea extradentata
GTTGTACTAATACTGCACTCTCATTGACGTCGTGCTAGGATTGTAGTGCTACCGAGCTGAAATGCAATAATCTCGGGCGAAGGGAGTACCAACTTTTCTTGTTCGAATTATTCCCCGATGACGTTACTACAGTGAACACAAGCTGAGTGTAGTGCAGTGTGTGTGAATGTTGTACTAATACTGCACTCTCATTGACGTCTTGCTAGGATTGTAGTGCTACCGAGCTGAAATGCGATAATCTCGGGCGAAGGGAGTACCAACTTTTCTTGTTCGAATTATTCCCCTATGACGTTACTAACAGTGAACGCAAGCTGAGTGTAGTGCAGTGTGTGTGAATGTTGTACTAATACTGCACTCTCATTGACGTCTTGCTAGGATTGTAGTGCTGGTAACATACGCCTGTCTTTGTATGCACTGTCTCTTAGCCGCTGGTAGAGGTCGTAGCAACTGTTTTCATCCACCACATATCGTTTTACTTTCCTGTATGAGAAGTATATTTAGTTATATACCGGAGTACAACTACCACCTCATACGTTCATCATATGTTCCAGCAAACTTGGGATGATAGAAGACATAGAGCATGAATGGCTAGAAATGTCCGTACTCCATCTGAGACCTATAGGATGGTCATGGCAAAGAAGAATATCAATAACATATTATACTGTATATTGTCCTTCAAGTGTACCTTTGAGCGGTGTAAATGTGAACACTATTACGTACGCACACTTAACACTGCTGTGTGAATGTTGGCGAGAGGTGGAATAATAAGATGTGGATGCAAAATACAGTGAGTTAGCTACGATGAACAGCCTATAGTGGTGTGAATGATGTCGGTGAGTGTATGATGAAACATGTATAGACTCGCTGAGATGTAGTGTAAGCGATGGAGTGCAGCAGAAGTATGTGCTATGTAATGCTACTAGATGGTACGTCTTATAAGAGGAGGGGCAGAGCTCGCAGTACACTAGTACCAACATGAGCACTAGAGCAGCTAGTGAGGTGCATGCACTGTGTCGTGGCTGTATATTGCGAGGCAGACACTATCACGTGACTTGTCATGCAGTGTGTTAGTGTTGCAGGTCCTTGCTGCGCGTGTGAAGAGATTGTTCTGTTCTGTTTCTATCGCTAAGAGACCACAACGTTACCAAACTATAGCACATTTACATTTACGTAGACTTGCGAGCGACAGAAGAATTTGAACTTAATATTAAAGTGAAAATATACCAATTTTGCTTTTAAATGTATCAGCTTATATTGAACTTAAAAATTCCGGAAAGCTCTGTGATTGATCAGTTTGCGCCCATTACCGATAGCAGCGCTCAAGCGGCAGGAATTGTCCCTGTGACAAAGTTTTTACATTGATCTTTCAGACTTGTGTCGATCCAATTATAATTGACAATATTAGCTAGTGTTACTATGTAGCCACAGCTTCCATTGCTACTTTGTTAAATATTTTAAAAAGACAATTATTTTATTATGATGTAAACAAATATTTTAATTTTAGTAGTGATTTGTGTGTGTACGTAGGCTGTTTGAGAACATTTTTGTAGTGGATTTGTTTTCTGATGCTATTCGCCTGGTACAATACTAGTATTCTTGTCCGCGCAAATATTTGTTCAGCTTACATTGGCACACCTGTGTTTGTTGGTAGCCTATGTATATAGCTGTGAGGCGCTGTCAGCTATGCTAGCAGTATTCTAACAAGCGCCGTGCTGTATGTGTGTGTGTGTGTGTGTGTGTGTTTGTGCAAAATAACAGTCATTATCAGTACATTTGTTTGAAAATCCAGCTGAGAAACTGCGCCGGTAATTGTGTCTACACAGTACTGTTCCGCTCAGCCAGAGTTACCAACTGCGCGGTGCAACATTTCCGTCTCCAGTTCATGACATTCCCGCACACGCATAGAAAGTGTAATAAGTACATACAATAATTCTTGTGAGCATTGACATCTAAATATATGCGTATAGGCTTGGAAACTTAATCGACAATACACTACTACATTATCACACACAGTGACAACGTAATCCAGTGATAACAAGATACATTAGGCTAAATATGTCCTCAGCAACCATTCTAGTATATTTATTGTAAAACTTGTCTTCTCCCCCCCCCCTTCTCCTGTTGCTATATGATCATTACTGATGATCGCCAAGCAAAGAAAACATAAATGAACCGTCTTAGCGAAACGTGTTGTATGCTAGTTTCTGAACACTTGTGTACGTGTGTGTTAAGGTAAGGAATGTCTGCTAGTTTACGGCACAATGTGTGCACTGTACACAACTATGCCATGACTCGTAGTGTGTGCAGACCACTCGTTACATACCACTCATAGTTCATTATCCCATATGGCATTACATGACTACTTGAAGGTAGAGTTTTGAAATATATTTTCTTGTAATGCCAAGAACTGACATGTATGACGATCCTCGGAACATTACTTAATGTTGTCGGGATATGATAACAGAAGCATGTTAATACCTTGCAGCACGATAATAACGTCGAATAACAGTCTAATTGAGAGGATATAGAGAAAGTTGAGGACTGCTTTGTTAAGCACTATGATGTATTTGACAATAGAGGCCGTCTGTTGCAACTGTATGTTCTCTGTGTTGTCCTGCAATGTTTCAGCGGGGAGGATATAATCATGAATGTTTCTAGTTGCGATACTGGGCGCCTGGGTCAAACGGCTGCAAGACATCTTGTATGTAGGACAAGTTGCATATAGCGTAGGCGTCATTTAACAACCCCTCTCCACTCTGTCGTTTGTAGAAAATACGTCCTTTAATATTACGTTCAGTTATAGTAATTGCAATACAGTATTTATCAGATTGTTTAGGAATTCAATGCGCAGACATCCTATACACCAGTTTGCCGTACATTTTGATCCCTGAGTGATATAATCACGTCACATAAATGTTTTAACTTAGTCGGAGTGTGATCTCGGAGATATATGCGTATAGTAAACGATGGAAGGAGACATGTTAACTGCAAGGATTATTTATAGAACACTTTCCTCAGGGCTGTATAAATACCGGCCGTCAGATCGCCTTGCCTCATAACTTCCTTGCTGGCGACTAAGATGCTGCGATATAGAATGTTACACTTATGTTTAGTTCACATTTAATAGCGTGGCATGTAGAGAAAATTAGCACGTTTTGTTACAAACACGCTGTACGTATTGCGGTACGAAAATGTCTGGGGCGTTATTGTGTTGTAAATATAACTCGTGTATTTGCAACTCGGCAACGGCGCAAACTGTACTGTACAGTCGAACCTAATGAATATGTACTGTCCACCGCTGGTTGAACTAGACTCTCAGAAGCTGTACACCTCGGATATAGGCTGTTCACGATAAACTCAGCACTTCTTACAATTATTCGAGTCATTATGCCTCCATTGTTATGGTTTTACATACGAACACTTCCATGTAACTAAAAACTAGTGTAAGTATTTCACAACTCTCAAAACTTGACTTGTATAACACCAGTAAATAAATTATTATTATTATAAGTGTCGGTAAGAACTCAGTTTAAAGTGAACCGCAAGACTTGCGAGATACATTTTAAAATATGTAATTACTAATAAGTACACCTTAGAACGTTTATAATTTTGTCGAGTGTGCTAGCCATCGCCATGTTTACTTCAGGTAAGTGTCAAATATAAAATTAGGAATTGGACAGAAGGGGAAGATTTTTTAAAAATTAATGTTTGTTAGATTTCGTGTGGGACACATAAAGTTTCATAGGTTTCGTAGAGAGCTGACATATGTGTGGGTGCGTGTAGGAAGAGAATGTATATATGTGAAACAGCAGTGTTCTTATTAGATAGTATATAGGTAGGTAACAGGGACGATAGACGGGGCAGCACATAATGTCGACATATCAGGAGTGTGTGTGGCAGGCTTAGTGTAGGCAAGTCTTGTGTTATGTAAACATAGCGGTCATATAGTAGTGAATGAGAGCCAGTGTTCTAACTGATCTAGTCCAGTGTCAACACACTAGCAGTGAATGTAGTAGTGTGAAGGCCTCGTGTTATCTCTTATGTAATATGTTTGTTCCCCTGGCTTGGTATAGCTCTGAGTGTCTAGTGAGTCAGCCACGCCCCCTGCGTGTCTAGTCTGGCCACGAGGCTGTCTGGCTGTAAGGTCGCGCCAGCTATGCACATTATACACATCACCGCCTCTACTGGCAGCACCTCGCCCCTGCCAAGTAATACAGGGTCTTCATACATTATCTTTACAATGCATCCATGCATGATTGCATCGTTGGTCCATTCTTTAATCATCGAGTCTGCAGTCACAAGTGGTGTTTACTTGGACATGTTGCAAGACTTTGCGGTGTCATAACTGGACCATCTGCAACCTGACATTTTCCTGCAGGATGGATGGGGCACCACCTCATTGGTCCCTCATTGTCCGTTAATTTCTGCCCGAACAGGTGTATTGGACGAGATAGTCGGATTCGATGGCCGCCACGGTCACCTGACATTACCCCACTTGACTTCTTGTGTGGTTTTGTAAAGGATAAGATATACCGAGCCAAGGTGACAGACCTGCAGGACTTGAAGACGCTCATTCGTAATGTATTTCAACATGTCGCTGTGGAGATGCGGGAGCATAAATGGAGAGAAGTTGAATACCGACTGGACATTATCCGTGCCACTAGGGGTGAACACACTGACGTGTATGAATTAATCAAAAAGCTAAGATTTATCTTGTCGCATGTTTGAAACAGTTTGTTATCAAGTTATCAAAGTGTAAAGTTGTAAAGATAATTTATGGCCACCCTGTACATATCATATAAGCGCCAGGGTATGTCACCCAGTATATAGACTTTACTGGACTGCAGGATAACATAAGCCAGTACTTTGGCACCGGGGCGGGGGATACTCAGTGGCCCTACACATCCGCCGGCAGGGTTCCCACTTGGTGGTAGGCGAGTGGCCTGGCGACTTTCAGCGACGGCCCGGTTATTAGTAATGATGTAATAATGAACATTGATTAATGCTGTTTGATGACCTGCGACGGATTGTTCTCACTCGCAAATGTCGGCGGAAATGTCTCTCCATGGTTTTCACGTTCATAAAATAAGTGTTGGGAACACAGTTAACTCGAAATATATCCCTAGTCCCGCCTGAAACAATTTTAGAACATTTTCATGTAAACATAGGTTATGTAGGTGATACATTTACGACAGACACATATCCACAGTATATAAGTATTAAAATACCGTAAACCTAGTAATGTAAATGTCTTTATATACAAGTATATTAGTTATTGTGGCGAACAAGCTTAAGATTTTCCCGAGAAGTGTTGTTTCTAAAGTATGCAATAGAAATACGGCTTTTATTGAAAACGAACTGAATTAATTATTCTCGACCCTTTAAAAATTAAAAAACCAATCAATTTTTTAAATTTTATAAATTATAAATATTTATGTTATGCTGTTTAAATTGTATGTTTTTCTCACAGCCCGGATAGTTTTTATACAGTAATCAGTTTGCAAGTACTTGTGCGTAACTTGCAGGAAGGTGCTATGTTCCACATGCAGTTACTATACTTACACCTTAATGAATCAGACCGATACATTCCACATGCAGCAGTTTCAACAAGTTCCTCGTCAATAATCAGGTAGTGTTATGTAATGAAAGGTTTTGTTGGGCGCAAATGTTAGGACATATGTTGGTTTCGAATACTTTCCACCTTCACGTAGGTATTGGGATTGTTCAAGCCTTTATATATATATACACACACACACACACACACATATATATATATATATATATATATATATATATATATATATAAAATCGCTACATATTTGGCTGTTAAGCTTCAGTTTGTATCAGCTGGTCTCAGTGAATTGAGAATGTCGCCCTATCGCTACAGCCTCAAGTGAACTGTTATCGTGGAAGTGAGCGTATAAAACATGAAGCCTTACAGATAGGCAACATGCGACATACAGCAGGTTCCAGCAGCCCTATCAGTTTAAGGGCGTGTACTTAGTTTTGCAGTGAATTTGAAAATATTTTTTTTATTGCTACCTAATACTATCGAAAATTTCTCCACAATTTTGACACTAATGTCATATGTAGCTGAATTTTTGTAGCAATGTATCGAACTTTTTTTCCGTCGTACAAAGTAACTTCTACGTTTTTTGTCGTGAAAATAAGCCAAAATGAAACAAAATATTTTTCCTTTTTTTTTTGCTGACGAATGGTTCATAACTTTTAAAAATGCTTCCTCAGTATTGTGAATCGTGTGACTGCACATTGTTTCAAATTTTTTCAAAGCTTTTAGTTTAAAAGGTATTTGAGTTATTGGCACCAGTCTGAAAAAACTATGGAACAAGCCCTAAAACTGTAAGTGTGTGTTAGGTTGGCAGCTCGATGTCACCAGGATATACCCATGTAACTGTTATGGCTTGTCCAATACCTTCTTTACTGGACAATTACCTACGACGTTTCCAATATATGTACAGTATGTGACTTGTCTAGTATCTTTTGTCCAACGTAATATGACTTGTCCTATATCTTATGAATTGTTGAAACTCTTAAGGTGTTTGCAATTACTTAAAACCCTGTAACTAAAATAATAATCTTATTGCTGTAAAATGAAACACACAAACGAGACAAGCATTGATTAATAGTCTTAAGTGTTGTCATAAAGTAAGCCCTTAATGAAGGCAGGCTCGGATGTACAGATCTCCCTATTTGGGGGGGGGGGGGGGTGGCAAAAGGCTTTATGCCGCCTCCACGCCAATTTCATCACAATTCTTAAATGCGGTATTAATTCTAACCTACAAGATTTGCTACCACCGTTCCTTTGAACTACCACCCGGGACTATTGTCCCCCCCCCCCTCTTCCTCCGCCTCAAACCTTAGATCCTGCTCTGAATGATAGTGAGAGGTATTCCAAACTATTTATTCACAGATGCAGATATTATTAAGCCGCATTTTCTTACTTTAGTTTACTTGAACATATGTTGACTTTTAATGCCAATGTTCAATGGCTATGTCTCCCTTGATATTTGTGCTACCCAATCACTAGCGTGATTGTTACAAGGAATCATGTCATGAACACTGTATAAACCTGTCAGTATGGTCAGTTGGCCGTCTTATTGCCGCGTCTACATGTGCCGGGATAAGGCGGAGGGCGATCTATGCTTGTCGAAATATTCCGACAGGGACTCAGCTAATTACATTACTTTTTTGTATTCGAAGTTGTAGAGCGTACCTACGAAATAAAAGCTAATTCAAAATTATCTCTTAATATGATATGCACATTAAATAACTCCGGTACCAATTTAGTCCGTAAATACACACCTAATTATTAAATGTAATGTTTCTTTTAAGAGATATTGCCGATAATTCGTCATACCCTTAATTTATTAAAAACTGACAACTTGAACAAAATAGGTGAGACAATGTCTTAAAAACGACAGGAGCACATGCTCTTTGTTACACTGTTGTTAAATTCCAGAGCTTATCAGCCGCAATGCAATGTGCGTGCTTTCAAATGCTGGCCGGGCTGAACAATTGCTATGTTTCATTTATGGCCAGAACTGAGGCATTGCGATATGTGCAGGGTGTAAGGTCTGACTTCATTCCGACCTGTGTTGCTGCGTGAAATATTACTACAATATTGAGTACACACACCATTATAGTGCTATGTGTTCGACAAGACTGGCTGGCAGGAGCAGATGTCAACTTCACTACAGGCTAGTCTGCTCCTGTGTTCATAGTTGTCTCATGTAGTCTCGTGTATCTCTGTTCTATCATACTCTCTTGTGGCTTACATTGCCCTCGTCTTGACTGTCTCTCTACTGTCTTCAGTAATCTGGTGCCATGAGTTTTTATGTTCTGTTGTTTGATGTATGTAATGACTACAGCGAATTCGACTTGTTTTTCTTTTTTGTTCTTCTTGGTTCACTCTTAGTTTCCTGAGACGACATAATATTTCACTCAAACATTTACTCCACTGCAAGAATGTTTGAGAAGGACACGAAGTATGGGATTGTAGGACATTTTGGCACAGTAACTATCGCGTGCATAGCGCATGGCCCACATGGCTTGCAGTGCTGTTCAAGCGCACATATGTAAACTACTGTTCACATGGTACATAGGCGACGGAACTAGGGTAGAGAAGGGTCATGTGATGTACACAACAGCATTGCTCATTTCAATGTCTAACTTGTCTAACGTCCTCCAGCTTTGGTTTTTGACCCTCTGTCGTCGTCAATCCATGTTCGCTATACATTCACTCCGAGTTGACTCCACTTCAGATTCGATCTGGATTGAAGTTTCACCCTAAAAGTAGTATAGACAATTTCGCGAAGGAATGTAGTACCGTAATATTATAAAATAACCGTAGCAATACAAAGTTGTTCCGGAATGGAATATAACTGCATGCAGAAGACCAAACAAGAGAGCAATAAAATGAAATATGGTGAATGAAAAATGCTGACAACATGACCGAGAACAACGATGACAGCCCAGATGATCGGACAGGAATGCCTTCACTGCTGTCTACACACATTATATGAAAGGAACAGACGAAACCTCCTCGGCCAATAATGAGAGGTGTTACAAGTGTGGCGACTATGTCTCAGTGGCATCGTAGCTCACAAACTGACAACAGTCCAATATTTCTTGCATATAACAAATAAGTGCCTATTGCAGTGCATTTTAAAGTGAATAAGAAATGTTTAATTTTATTTGTCGTTTACAGTAGTTGTACAGGTGTTAAAATTAGAAAACATTAAAATAACACTTGAATTGTAAATTAAAAACCCGACACATAAAATGGCCCCCTAAAAATAAAAATAATAATAAATGTGTTGGAGTCCATGAAGTAATTGAAACGTGTAGTTTAAATAAGACACGCTGAAACAATAGAACAAAACAAGACCTAGCACGCAAACATTACGTATCAGTTCTAAATTGTAAGATTTAGGCTTATATTTTGTAATTGTTACATATGTACATACAATAAAGGTAGATTTTGTTGTCATTACTTTTGCAATGTGAAATAGTTTAGCACAATGTTTGTGGTCTACCACATTCTTGTCTTCACACTGGCGCCTTGTTTAGACGAAATATTACGTTTTATCTGGAGTAACTGTAATGATTAGTAGGTATGTGATAATTTGTTTACGAATCGCCTCTTACAGATAGTGTAATGAATTCATATAAGTGGAGTACGTGAACTGTTTCTTATTAATATAACAATGTGACTAGCTACATATTTTGAAGCGTAATCTTGTACAATTTACAACGACGTCAAACTTATGAAGTAATACGTCTCCCTAACACAGTGAAGCAAGGTGTATGTAGTGTAGGACTGTTATGTTGGTAGCTGGTGGCCAGGTAGCAGGCAGGACAGCTGACCAAGTGCAACAACATGCCAGCTGTCAACTACACTCTACACCTGCTTGGTTCCACACTTGCCCGCCTGCACGTTGTATAGTATTAGCATATAAGGTCGTCCCAGCCACGAGCCATCACATACCACCTCGCCCTTATGTTCACATCTCACATCATATAGGCTAGTGTATGTTGTATAACTTGCCTGCACTTCAGGTAAGTGGGCTACGTCTCGTAGGCTCCACGGTGGCAGAGTGGTCAGACCTATCGCCTCCCACCAAGGCGATCCGGGTTCGGTTCCTGGATTTTCGTATGTGGTAGTCGCACCGGGCGATGCCGCTGGTCGGCGGGTTTCCCCCGCCCTTTCATTCCGGTGCTGCTCCATACTCACCTCGATGTTGAGCGTTGACCTAAATATCTCACTTCACGTCTCGTCGACAGCGATGTTATTATGGACGGCGACAAACAACTTGGTTCAATGACAGCAGCTGGGAGAGGAATCGGCCATGGCCTTTGTTAAGGAACCATCACAGCATTCGCGTCGGAGCCGGGAATTGAACCAGGGACCTCTTAAATGCGAGCACATCGTGTTACCTCTCATTTTACAGCTATGCGAGAGTAGTCTGTATTCAAGGTAAGCCTGGATACTGTGTAAGTTTTCTTCAATATTCCACTACATACGTATATTGTCTGTACGTAATATGGCCAAAGATAAACTACATAGACAGTAAACTGACGTAATATAGAGTAGTGCAGCAGAATATAAGCAGATTGTATTCGCCATAATATAGTCCTAACTGAGTGTAATTATTAAGATCTAGATGCTTTCACTGTACACTACTACAGAATGTCTGGTAATTCGTGTATATGGACTGCACCACGTGGATAAGTGACCACAATTAAGTTACAAGTACTCTCTAGTAAGAGGTCGCGACAGCCTTGGTTGACGAGATATAGGTTCATAATACCAGTGATCGGGAATGTAGGTAGCTTGTCCGCACTACAGTGTCAGTGTTCTAGTAAACAAAGCTCCTCGCTACTTTCTACCAACCATTATGTTACCCTTTGTACTGGCCGTACATTTCATTGCCGTATCCACCTGTTACCTGGCATCCTGTACAAAATTATACTTTATACCTTCGTCCAGTTATGTTTCACCTTCTCACTTCTCTGTTAGCCTTGACAGAGGGGAAAGTGGTCTGGGGGGGGCAGTTAAGGTAGTTTGTAAATAAACTGTGCCAGCATTGGCTTGCAGTAGTTGTTTGGAAAGCCCTGGAACATTCAGCCAGGTTAGCAGGCTGTGTAATTGAACATGTGACCCCCACAGGTTCACCTCTCTATCTCTAGCTTATATAATACATTGGCGTGGCTATGTGGTGTACGTATTAATATTCACAAGAAATAGTTACTTAATCTGTCATGTGAACTATTATCAGCGTACGTTGTTCTTTTGCGTTTTACAATGTTTGTTGCTTTGCTTTTTGTTTTAGTAAACTTAGTTGCCGCAATTGTTTGGTCGTAATATAATAAATGTTACATGTACGAGAAATTCTATACAAGGCTGCAGATATACGGCTGCATATGTATATTTCCCTTGTAAATTTTACTATGATTTCTTGCAGTGTTAAACTAAATTACTGTTCATTGGAACACTTTAACAGCCAACTCTTTCAAAACGTAATTGGCTTATCTAAACTATTTTGAGAACTATTGTGACAGAAAGGGTTTTTATTATTGTTCGCCCATGTTTCTCGTGAACTGTAAACTGTATAATTACATTGTTAATATTAAATTTTATTGTTAAAAGTAAATTGCGAAGTTTTGTATGGAAATATTGTGCGCCGTACGCCTGTAACACGCTGTGTTACATTTAATAATTGCTACGTCGAGATGTCATTATAGTCGTGATAGAAACTGCGAGAGTGCTAGCTGCAGTTAGTTAACAAATGACTGCGGTGGATCTATGCAGTATGTTTGTAACGTATAGAGCTATAATATAACGACCAAATAAATGAGGAACGTGGCCAGGACTTCAAAATGCTAACTTTACAGCGAGTACATACAGTATGTGACGTCATCCAGGCTCAGAGGTTATCTGGTGTGGCGCCACATCCTATACTTTGTCGTCTCAACTATGTCATATTTGCACAATAATTTCTCAAATGCAATCAGTGTTAGATGATGCCACAAATATACGCCGAGTGGGGTAGCACAGCGGTAACACTTTGTACTTGCAGTAGCAACAAACCGGGCTTTATTTTACACCGTTTCTCTAGATAATTACAAGTGACGTTAGCAAAAGCAATAATAATTATAAATAGTCTTTATTTTTGAGGCATTGTCGCCTTCCCTTACACTTAACCACAAACAATAGAAATAGATTGCACTTAAAATTACATACATTAAACATTATGATTATATTTGTTATGGTAATGTTACAAGAAGGCGTGTAGCACTCCTACCATAATAAATTACAATCAATAATTTGTCAAAACACGTATAAGCATATTCATATACAAATACACACACCTCTGCGAGCTTCGACCTATTCACAACTGTGTTAAGTCCGTGAAGCTGTTTCAGAACACGTGAATCACCCACAAGTTGAAATATATTAAAAATGTAAGTAACGGAAGTATGTAGTGCGTTCAGAAAGAAAAAACTAACAATAACTTCAAAAGAGTTAACTTTATCGTGAATAACATGACCACTAACATGAGAATGAATAATAGTTGCTTAGTGTTGGTAGCACTGTGGAGTTCACTGAGGTGTGATAATGTTCTCTAGTTGAACTACAGCTGTAAACTTTTATATTTCTATATGGAGCATTCATTAACTCTTGAGTGTAATGTGACTGTTATCTTGTATACTATACACGAAGCTTTAGTATGAGATAATATAATCTGCCGTATGTTCTAGGTTCTTACAACTGTTAATGTTCGTTTGCATACAGTTGTACAGTACTGTACATACAATCACAGGAGTTGCATTCTTTTCTTGCTTGTACACGAGAATATTTGCCATACTAACTTACTGGCTTGATGAGCAGTTAATTTCTATAGTTGGGGACTAAACGTCCACCTATGTCTACCTAACGTTACTCGACTATATCACAGTTTAATATATACATATAAGTGTGTGTGTTTGTATGTATTAGTAACGTATACGTTCGTGTACCTGCGGAAGTTCTTAACAAACAAAATTCATATATAAGAAAAAGGGAGGGGAGGCAAGCCGAGACAGGGAGAATAATGTGTTACCTACCTAAAAGAAAATAGTGAAAAAAATTTACGTTACAAAGTGTTTCTAAACATAATTTGGCATCATTTAGAATTCAGAGAATTTTTTTTTTAAATGTTTGTTCCAGAAGATTAAATATTTTTGCTATTTTAATTCATTACTTTCAATATTATTAGCCTACTACCGTTAATATAACTTATATGCAATTTGAAGTGCCACTTGCATGAAATGTGAAGTGTCGAAAAGTTGTCAAGAGACTTTTAATTTTTCTCTTGTTTTTACAAAGATGTAGCAAAACAGAATGACATATTTCCATGAGTTACTGTAGACAATTTGCGAGTTCTCACTGTGAACGTATTTACACGACCCAAAGAGGCGTCAAATGTGAAAGCATGCGAAGAAAGTCGCTGCCAATAGCTATTAGTGTCTATACTTCATTGTAACGTCCCAGCCAACCATAATAAATATTGTTGTTGGCGAGGCAGACAGTGTTTCCTTGGTCCATGGCAGGCTGTCTGTAGAGAACTTCCATCATGTGTGTATAGGCCTATACTTGGTGTGTGGAGGTATGTAGTGAGGATGGTTGTCGTCTGCCTAGTGTTGTCTTGCAATGTAGCAAGCATTGTAGCACGTATGCCAGCTGAGGTAGGATATAGGGATAGTTCACTTGCTAGTGTAGTGTGGTACAGGTGTGTAGAGTGTACTTGGACCTCACGTGTTATGCGACACCTGGCAGCCAGTACGAAGTCTACATATATGCCGTCTCTTGCTACTCTCCCCTACCCTCCCCCCCTTAGTTAAGGCTCAGTTTCAGTCGCCATAGTGAATTTTATTATTTCCCGTTTTTTTTTTTTATTCTGAGAAGAAAAATGTTACGTATGCGATTGTACCTCAAATTCTATTTACATTTCGCAACAATACAGACCTTGCTATTTAGTCAAACTTGTATCACCCCTTGTTTTGTGTCGGGGTTAAAAATAGTTGGTTAAAAAGAAAATTAACAGGGAAAAAATCTATAAGAGTGAGAAAACTCAGCAGGACAGCAATATTAAGACACAACAGACAACTAAGACGAAGGCAATGTTACATACAGGACAGGGTTGCCAAACAGTGACGTCACAAACATGACGAGACGAAACTACTATGAAAACAACATTTGACAATAGTTTTTCTTGATATTTGTCATGTTTAGTTACTTGCGTGTGTGTTGACTATACACAGTTAGAATCTTTGTTTCTGTCGTGTTCTTATTGGGCGATATGTATTTGCAGTGTGATATGTCGTCAATATTTCAGTGAGACGTAATATCTACTTAGACACATTGTTCTACAAGCCTAGTGTGTGCAGGTTGAACAAACAATGTTTGGTCCAGTATATAGCAATGTGTTAGTTAAGTTGTAAGCGGCATTGTTGAACATAGTGATGTGAACCCAGCCAGAGCCCCTGTACAGAGATACTAGTACAACCTGCTCTGCTGCTCTCATAGCTGTTCCAAGGTAACTGTCGTATATCTACCAGTAATACATGTGCACTTCTTCAGTTATATATCTGCCATTAAACAACACACAATCATTTCCGAGCAGGAACATTTCGTCACAGCCTGAATGAGACTTCACAGTGGTTCGCGCCATTCCTTTGTTTATTACTACCGCGTTTTTATTTTCTCGCTTTCTTGTCTGTCTGTTCGTTCGGTAACAATATTGATTTTGAAATCGACTGCAAGTTTCCCTAGTCACAAGTCTAGCGTACAAAAAAAAATATTATTTTAATTAAATATTGATATGCCGAGTTTTTAAAACGGGCTAAAAATATGTATCACACAATTTCTTCCGTGAAAATACTTGTAAAATGTTGTCTAAAACGTGGGGCTCATGCAATAAGTGATAATTGATCCATTAGTTAACCAACAATTATATTGTACTACAACTAATGGAAATGTCTATAGAAAACCCAAACAGTAACATTCTCGAAATCAGCTTTTATGGGGAAAATATTTGGTCGCAGTAACCACATTTCACTTAGTCTTTCATGTTGGGTCGCAGATTTTGTAGCCAGAGATCCTGCATACATATAAACACTGTGGGAAATGTTTGTTTGCATATTTTGAAAAAAGAAACATTTGTATAGGTATGCCGTTAGTTTTATTTATTTATATTTGGTCATGAGAAACTATGAACCCTACCACATTGTATTGAGATAGTCCCTTCTTCTTGATGACAAAATGTAAGTATCTTGTCATACGGATTTTACGAAATAGTTGCCAGCTCAGTATATTTGTAGTTTTTTTTGTTAACGCTAACAGCTTAGAAGGTAAGGAAATGTTTTATCTACGCGAGCTTGTATAGGTAGTTGTGAGCTTGTATAGAAGTCATGACAATAACAAACAAGCCGTATATATTGTAAGAATACCAGTGCAAAACATACCATAACCTCGTCTTCATTTATAATAAACCCGTAAATCCATGCTCTCATGTATTCCTCGCGTACGTGTGTATGATGGGGTGAGAGGGCGCCAAGGTTGCCGGTGACCGACATATGTAATGCAATATCACCTCTACCAGCAAGACATACAACGGACGTGCAGTACAGTACTTAATTAAAATAATATTTGCCCTATAATATTTTCAGAGGTGGGAAGTAAGTCTACGAAGTGATAATGAATTGTTAAACTTGCAGTGAGTGAATCGTGTGCTCTTGTCGTAGATATAGGCATGTAATATATGCCAAGTGAAAAAAGAAAATTAACTATGTGTTCCCGCCTTGTGGCAAGGTCACAGTGTGTAGGAGGATAGGCAGGGGTCAAGATTACTCGACTAGTTGTTGCCCTCCGGCCCGAGGAATATATGAGGTGAGATGGACGTAGAGCAACGGTGGAATGATAGAGGCGGGGCAAACAGGAGGCCCCGAGAAAACCCGCTGGCCACTGGAACGTCCGCCGTGTCTCTTACACGCTAAACATCCAGGATGGAACCCGTTGTGTGTCGAGCCTGGGTGTGAGGCGACAGGTCTGCCCCTCAGTAACCGCGGGACCCTTGTTATACGCCAAGTATTTGATGAAATAACTCGCAGCTCGTATCTGCACCGTGTAGTCTAGTATTTGTCCACTCGTCATTCATTGCTTTTATTACGTCATAATAATATCTAGCGCAGTGCTGCGTGTTTGAGTTGTAATCATGTTCTTGCTTAGAAGTTCTAGTGAAGCAGTGGAAATGGCCCTCATATTGCTGTTTTCGTCTTTATAAGATTGATCCGAGGAATTAACCAATCTGGCACAAGGACATAATGTGCAAGTTGACGAAACAAAATATGTTATGTATTTACACATACATACACACATGTTGCTAGGATATGCAGGACAGCGGTACTGCTGTGTGGGTTGACGCTGTAGTCGCTGATAAAGATTCCTAGGTATTGGCAGATCTCTATACTGAAATAGAGCCATCCTTCTGAGAAAAAAAGTGTCTGTCCATTGTAGCTCCTTGTCCTGGGGTAATTATGTAAAGCATTTATAGGTGATTCGGAATAAAGTGAGCACTAAAAAAAGCCCTGATTAATTTCTATTTTCTGCCAGTTTATATCTTTCCGCTACATGTAAACATCAACATTGCCACGTGCTTTTATTTACATAGGCTTGTACAATGTTTACTTTTACGTTACAGTGCTCCGATAAATGTTAGCTACAATATGTACTCATTAAATGCACGGGGGCTGAATACATGCTATACTCAGTAGGTGGTAATCTTAGTTATAAATACCTGCGAGTTAACGTCTTATAACACTGGTTTCTCTGCGTCTACTCTAACGGCGCTATTAATTACCGTTACGAATCTCGTAAATCCATGCACAGTATATTCGAACTTTTAAATTAAAAC
>PNEQ01090677.1:0-16477 GCA_003012365.1 Medauroidea extradentata
GGGGGGGGGGGGGGGGGGCAAAAAATAAGCCGCAATCGAATTTACGAAGGTAGCGATTTTACGAATGCGATGAGAGGAACCGTGAGTATTCGTAAAATCGGGGGTCTAGTGTAAACTTAAATTTTGTTGAATTCTTTTTAGCTAAAATGAATTATTTAAATCTCTATAAAAATATTTTTTGTAATAAAAATTTTTGCACTAATGATCAGTTGCATAATTCCGTAGCATACTTTTTAAATATTATAAAAAATTTACTAATTTCCTCAGTCTCTTGTATTCTTGAAGTTCAAGACTTTCTGCAACAAACAAAATCCATACTAGACTCATTACAAAAGTAGCCAAATTCCACTTATTTTAACAATGATTTGCTGACTGCATCTCAGTGAAACTTCCATGCATGTATGTCATACAAAATGTGTAGAATAATGTCTTACCACCAACATTTCCCAGAAAACAACATGAGCTGCTTATCTTCTGTGCTCTGTATTATCCAGAGAGGGGTTTTGGGGTTCAAAGAACCTCATCCTTCCGACCCCATTCCTCCATGAAACATATATAAAATTTAAAAATAATAACTAGTGTAGGGCCTACTACAACAAAATTCAATTTTTTTAAAATTATATACTGTATAATAAAGGAAAAACATGAAACAAAATCTCTAACTAGTGGACAAAAACTTGAGAAATTTAACGTAAGCAAATTTAAATTAAACACATATTCCGTAGTCGAGTAGTACTGTACATCATCATTTGTTTTAGAAAAATTTCATTAAGAGCTGGCACAGAAGTATACTGCACAGCTCTGGTAGGAAAAACATGATTCACAAAGGGCAGAAATGTTGTACTGGTTGACTAATCAAAGCGTTTAAGAAATTTTTAAAGCTCTATGGTAAATTTCAAGCTCCCATTCCAACAATGTACAGGGGTTACTTTGATGGACATGAAAATGGCTAAACTGGGTGGGTTCAGTATCATGAGTTATAGCTTATAAATTTTGCTCATTGAAACTATAGTGCAGTCTTTAGGCATGTGTCATATTTTTAACTCTATCAATGTGCCACAAAAATTTTAAAGAGTCGTTATTTTTAATCACGTTCGGGTGGGTCACCAGTGGAAAAACTGCAATGCCACTGTGCATAGAGTTGCTGGGGCAAGTGATGAGTGGGCAAGAATCAATCTTGTACTTATGTTTTGCCTCTTAAGCAGGCAGGACACTCATAATAATGATGCTGACTATGCTTTTGTTGGTGGTTAGAAGTGCTTGTGATGAAATTCTTGTAAATTTTGGTAGTTTTGCATGTGTCGTAATGTTTTCACTGTTGCTTCCAGATGATTGCATGACTGGTGTAAACCAACCAGATGATAGTGTGCATGCTATGAATGATGCTCTAACATTTAGTAATGATGATGGCATGTATCAGATACATGACAACATGCACGAGTACACCGTCATTCTAACAAAAAATTGGGGATCTGTTGGTCTGCAGATAAAGGTAAGGAGTGCACGCTTGCACAGAACTATAGAATTAATTTTTTAAACTACATTACTTCATTATATGTTCACCTTTCCATCCGCCACGTAAGTGTAGTAAAATTTCACTAATACTGTTTTAATGTTTTGGCTTTGTAGAGTAGTTTTTTTCCTGTGCACTTTAAAGTTTAAAATTTTTTTCTTTGTAGTATATTTTCACAATGCAGGATTACTTGCTCCTCTTCCTCAGCCTAAAAACTGCAACGCTTACGTG
This sequence comes from Medauroidea extradentata, assembly GCA_003012365.1. NCBI lineage: Eukaryota > Metazoa > Arthropoda > Insecta > Phasmatodea > Phasmatidae > Medauroidea > Medauroidea extradentata. The sequence continues at coordinate 1,745 of PNEQ01090677.1, forward strand.
TTAATGATTACTGCAGTTACCACTGCTGTTGCTGTCTGTCTGCCCACATGTTAGCAAGTTGATGGACTGCTTCTTATGCACAAACTTGGTATGATGTACAAATGTGTAACCCATAGCTCTTGAAAGAAGTACAGTACTTGGTTACTACAGTGCAGTTCAAACAGATCACAACATAAGCCCAAGTTGTAACGAGAAGATAGCAGCAGGAACAAGGTGTGGCGCAGTGGTCCTGACAAGACTGGTCCGTAGAATAGCACTTGCGAGAGACGATGTTAGCCAAGCAAGAAAAGGGTGGTACTGTAGGTGTATGCAGGTTGTTCTGGGTTAGTAAGTGTGGACAAAGTATTTAATATAACACTAGCAAGGAATTCAAATTACAATGGCCACTGGTACATGACATATAGCATACTGAACTAATACAAAATGCACTACCTTGACAAACATCACAAATGCAGTTGTGTTAACAGTGATATTAAAAACATGTTACCTCCAACAGTCGATTGACAAATTAAAGCGAAAACCCTGTGCCATGCTTACGTCTCTCATATCTTAGGCACATATTAAATGCATGTGACATCTCAGCCAGGTGCAAATCTACACTTTTGCTTTGAAAGAGGTCATGTTTTCATTCTGTTGATACAAATCTAGCTTTTCTGTTTTAACACAGTAGGGAACATCATATAACATAATTCTGTGTAATGATAACAAATTAAATAAAATCAGGAACATGATATATTATATAATTTTCATATTCTGTTTTAAAACGTTCGTAGGACAGTTTGAAATCAGTGTGAAGGTTTGAGGGGGGTGGGGGGATTATGTTACTTTAGCCCTAGTATCCTGGAACTGCCTCTGGCCACACCACACATCGGAGCACATGCACAGAAGAACGGAACAGACGTATGTCCCATAACGGCCAAGTGCTAAAATGGCTGCATGGATATAGGTACAGTAGGTATTTTGCAAATTTCAGATATAAATATATAAAAGTGCAGTGACTGACTGTCATCAAATGCTCAGCTGCCTTGTTGCTCTTTGTGGGAAGTACCTTACTATTGTGTAAATGTCTAACGGACTAACGAACAAAGATTTTGTGGAACACCTTTAATGGTTATACACACAGTAGTTAGAGATAAACATTTACTGCATATTTCTAGACATTGAAAAGTTTCTATACGTAAATTTTTGTAAGGTGCCTAAAGTTACTGATTGAAAGCCCATTTGTTGTTGATAATAACCATGCAACACAAGACTGCTTCATCAAAAATATTTGATAAAACTCAGCAGGTAGGTATTTTCCCACAGAAGTATTTAGTGGAGTCTTAAACTTGGTAATGCCACGAAGGGAGCAGGCCATTGGCCTAGCCTAACAGAGAGGGCTGTCAACTTAAGCTGCCTGACTACTGATTTTCATTACCCACTCCACTACATTGAAAAAAAACTACGAAGTCTACTAGGATTGTTACAAGAACTGCTAGTCTTTTGAAGGATAAATTGTTGGTGTGAATGACTGTTGTTAATTTTCTGCTTTTTGTATTTAATTTATAAATACGTTGCAAACAGCTTGACTCATACTTCTTTACTTTAAACAACTGATTCAATATTAGCAAGTGTTATTTAAAACTGTGTAACACATTTCTGAAAAAAATCTGGTTTATGCCCAACAGTAAGCAAGTTCTAGTTTTCTTCCTTCATAAACTACTCTTAAGTATGTTGTACACAATCAGCTTGAAAATGATATGATTTTGTTACGAAATAGTCTCTCACTGCCATTGTACAGCTCTGTTACCTTGCCAGGGGCTACAATATTACATTCTGTAATTTTTAATTTGTACGCATTATGTAAGTATACAATTAAAGTTCTTTTGTTGACCTTAAAAATACTATAGTATTTTCTTTGTACAATCACATACATGATGGTAAAATACTTTACACGTCATGCTTACAAATGTGTTGTATTATCACAGTACGTAAACTCTTCATAATACTGTATTTACAAGTTTTGTTGTTAGTTTGTTGAGCTTTTTGCACATGAGGTAGAGAAAATTCTGAATTTATAAGTGACTGAAATTTAATTTAAGTTAATGTAAGACATGTAATGCATATAGTTCTGTAAGAAAATAAAATATGACACAAGTAAAAGTAATCAGTATGAAGTTTTAAGCACAAGAACATACGTTACTTTTGACTCTTGACACTGCTGGTTGTTAATTTCCTCATTTTTTTCTGGTCTGGTGCTTTGAATAAATGCTTAAAACTACGTTACTTAAAGTTAAGAGGATGCAGAACAATAAATTTGTTGTATACTTTTCGCTGTGACACACATCATCCGTAAATTCTATGACTTCTGCATCTTGCAAAATTCACTAAATTCACTTATCTGGTGTTTATTTTCAAGGAACGGTTTTATTTTTCTTTGTTTTTTTTTTTTTTTTTTTTTTTTCGCAATCAAGTGCTACATTACTGCATGTGCAATTTCTCCTTCCTGTATAACAGCAACTAATGAAATGCTTAGTCCACCTAGATTATGTACATCAAAATGTGTCATCAGTACATGACTGAATCAAAATTTAAGTACAGTAGTCACAGTTGACGTGCATGCTTAATTTGTGGGAAGCGTAACTGCAAAATTACAATAGTGACAGCTTTTCGCTGATGTCACATAGTTCAACATTAAGGAAGTCCTCTAAGTTTTCAGATGTGTCAGTTGATAAAGATGGACTGCTTTTATCAGAAAATTTGAAAAATTTAAATTAAATGTTACCTGTCTGTACCTTGAAGACTGTAACCCTAAAACACTTGTAAGACACAGTTTATCTTTTACTCAATGAATTTCTGATAGCTGTCGATATTGACTAAATCATGCCTCTAAATTGTCAGACGACTAAATCATGCCTCTAAATTGTCAGACTGCAACTTCCTGTGAGTACGTTTATAAACCCTAATTCATTAAGAAAATACAGTATAACCTGCAATAAAATATTGTACTGAGATAAATAGCTTTCAGTGAATCTGCAGTTAAACAACCTGATGCCAAACTCTGTGATTTTCAAGTTTCCACCCAAAATGTGATTTGATGTAAAAACAGATCTTTTGTCACCCATGCGTGTGAACGGATGAGCTAAGTAATTTTTCTTCCAAATTTTCCTTGAGTGGACTTTTTATGTTTAAGATATTCCACCATTTGAGTATTATATCAATAAATTGCATTGTTACCTTAGAGTTTTTGCCCTGCAGCAAGAGTTGATTCAGTAAAAATATTTTAAACCAATAGAATCTTTTGTTTCTTGATGCTTGTATGACAGACTTTCAAGTTTAGCAGTGGAGAAAATTTCACTAAATAAATGCATTACGGTTTATCAGGTTGAATATATATTTTAATTTTGCTTGATTATGAAGTGGCTTTCCTTCACTGGTAGTAAAAGGATGAAATATCAGTGTTTCCTCTGGATCTCTCAGATTAAACCAGTTGCTACCATTCCTTATATTTTTGAAATTGTGAGCACTGTCGAAAGTCAAGTCTTACTATCTGAAAACTTAAGTATTTACTCGGAAACTCTGAACTGCAGGGAAAACATTAAACATGCTATGGTGCATTCTGTTATTGTCAGAGTAATAATTGCCAATACAGACAATCCACATGCTTCCACCAAGTTTAAGATATTTGACATCACATTATGCGATTCAGATCCAGTTGGATTTTAGAGCAATGATTTCTTGATGCTGTGGAATAGGTGAATACAGTGAATGGGACAACAGTTTTTGATACTTGTGAAACGTCAATATCTGCGATGCCACTTAGTTTTCACCATTTGTAACTAATACGAGCCTTTACATATATTTCACCAATTTTCAAAATTATATTCATTTTTAACAACCGTGGTTATAAAGTGATTATTTCATTTTCATAGTTTGTACATGACGTAATTTTTGACGAGACTGTTTTTCTGGAATTTAGGATGCTGGCGACCAATGAACTGTTAGATATAACGGAGCTGTAGCATGTGCAAGACCTGTCATGTATTAAAAAATATCAGATTATAGTGCTTACCGGTACAGAAAATGTTTTTCCCTTATAGCAAAGCTCTTGTTACGTTGAACTTGCAACAAATAGGACTGTACAGCCTGGTCCTAAAATCAGAACACAAATTAGCGAAGTCTTTAATTTAACCATAAATAATTTTGCAAAATACCTTGTCATGCGATCTTCTTCATATTCATTAAGGGCGCCCAAGTTGGGAAAAATCATAATTTTAAAGCAATGGTACACTTTTTTTTATACACACATTCTGACTCTACGTTTTGCTGGCGAGCAGCACAACCGACCGATACAACTGCCCGGCTTGCGATCTCCATGTCGCTGATGCTACCCACCACCCCCCTTGCTGGAAGACTGGTGCAGTCTTGAAGAGCGTCACCTCACTCAGAGAATGTTCTACGCCCGAAAATTAGTAGATTAATATAGGTACTGAGAAAATTAACTAAAGAAAGGAAAATCAACTTTGAGTGTAACAAGGATTTGAAATATTTACGTATTTCATTACATCTGAAACATACTAATTGGTCAGACAGGAATATTCATGTCTAATAGTTACTTCAGCGGCCTAGAAAATTTTACATGGACACAAATTACTATTGCTACACCTGATAATAACTTTAAATATTCATTATTTTAACAAGACTTGCATTATTGTACCTTACAAAACAAACTAATTTAGCATCCTTGGCTGATTAAAAGGGGACTTGCCTGAGCGAACAATAAAAAAAATCACAGTTAAATAGTTTCTAATGGCAACTAAATTATGTGAGGGCAGATTTAAAGAGTCCATCAGTTTAAAGTTCAGGGCCCTTCTGAAAAAACCAGTTCTTCAGCACTGTTCACTGCTTCAGTAAGTTACCAGTAATATTACTGGTTTTTTTTTTAAACAACACTGACACAATACTGTCGTCATTTCAATAACAAGGACTAAGCAACCAACCCCACTCAAATGCTTACAATGTTTAAAAGAACAAAAATTAGAATGGCTCAGAGACACAGAGCAAGGAAAAATGCATATCTATAATTGCACATGCACTCCAGTTAAGTGAATAAAAGGCTAGGAACAAATGTGACTAGCAGGCCAGGCACATGGGTTATGTCAACACAAAGGCCTACAACAACTTTGATAGAATACAGAAAGGAAGGATCCTTTACTCAAATATAAGAATCTGAATTAAAGTGATGGTAAATTCTCCTGAACGGATTCTACACCATCTTGTGGAGTAACTTATGTTCTGTACTAGAACCAGATAACATGTCATCATTGGGGCTCTTCACTGGATCTCCTCTTACAGCAACGCACACCTGCCATAGATTCAAAACTAAGAGATATCTCGAACATAAAAGCTCAGTACTGTGTATTCACGAGATTGTCTATGTGCACTGAAGTATATCCTGATGGTGAACCGCAGCCATTGCGTATAGCCCATACGGCCCAGTCATTGTCCTGGACCCATTACGTAAAATAATTTCTTTTCTTAAGAAAAACCTACTTTTTCTGGCATTGTGGGTGTTTCAATATGCTACATTGTGAGATATGACTCTGGCTTATGTCATATTCAATCATTAATTTTTATAGTATATTGAAGCATCTCGAAAAACAACATCCCAGTATTTTTTCTTTAGTTGCAAACTGCATGAAATACTATTCCACTGCAGGTTGTAGGCACATAGGACCACTACAATACCAGTCAGCATTGGGTAAGTGCACTTTTACTTAGAAAGCTGACAGAATATGATAAATAGAATTTACACTGGTCAACTGGCCTGTTCTTGAAAAAGTTTTAAGAGTATTGTACCCTCCCCAAATTAAAGTGTGAAATGCATGTCTTTCTCACATTACACTGGCACAAGTAAAATCTGGACTGTAATATTTTTGTAATTTTTGCAATGGGAGTGTAATAAACTAAGAACTTTTCATTTATGTGTGCCATTGCTATTGAATGTTACTGAGTCACAGAAAACTACATTATTCTAATTGTTATTTGTTTCCTGTGACTTACCAACATTCACTCATAATGGTGTATGTCCTTGAAAATGGTTCAGTTGATAAAATCTAAACTGCATAATTTGAAATTACCAACCAGCTTTCCAGAATGCTCTTTAAATAGTTAATTTGTATAAACATAAAAGTGAGTGAGTGAGAAATTTTGGTCAGCACTCAACGGCGAGGTTTTAGCGTTGGTGAGGGGCGACATGAGGTGAGTATGGAGCAGCGCCAGAATGGTAAGGGCGGGGAAAACAGGAGATCCCCGAGAAAACCTGCTGACAAGCGGCATTGTCCGGCATGATTCCCACATGCGAAAATCCAAGGACTAACACCACTGGGAATCGAATCTGGGGTCTGACCATTCGGCCACTGCACCCCTTCAAATATAAAAGTACATGATAGTTGAATATGGAAAAGTTTCAGTAGTAGATGTATTTTCATATTGGACAGGCTTTCTAAACTATTCCCAGGATCTAAAAATGTCATACTGGAAAAATATAATATTATTTCCACTTTTAAAAGTAAAAAGTAGTATGGTAGTTATTAAGTAAGAGCTTTTCCTACCAAACTTAGAGCCACACTATTTAAATTTAAAACACACACACATTAGAAACATTATATAATAACATAAACATTAAAATTGAAAATGTTTCTCAGTGTGGCAGTATTCCTAGAGGAATTTCATGTAGAACACATTTTGTTGATTTTGCTAGATGGCAGCCACTAAGTCATCTCTTTCCTCTCCTCATGAACACTCTTGTAAGGAAGGGCTTCTGCGATTCTTGACTCAACCTTCTGGATGTTTTTTTAAGTACCTCACAGTATGAATTCTCTCTATGCCTGCTTGCTTCCGCAATGTGGCCATCCCTCTAATAGAATACTTCCTTGACTGGTGTATGCTTAAAATATACTTGTTTAATGGATTTTTTTATTGCTAGTTGGTTGAAAAGTTTGGCTGTGTGTAGTTGGACCATCAGTTGTATAGCCCCCAACTTTGCAATAAGTGACTACACCATTTGTTTCGCCATCTCAAGTGATTCCTCGTCACAGCACAACGAAGACAATGTGAAAATTGCTGTGCAACATTTTTTTGCTGGCCATATCATTTTTTTTAGAATGTAATTCAATAAATGATTACTAACTTCAAAAAGTGCTATTATAGGTAAGATGGGAATTGTTTTGTACATAAGTTATAAATGCTTGTTCGTGTAAAATTTAAATCATTCTTTTAAAGGTAACAAGAAAATTTTAATACAGAAACCATGCATATTTTCTGGACATAACTCATATTAAGTCTAATAAACCAGGAAAGTGAAATGAATTAATCAATTAAAAAAATGGGGCACACACATATGCTCCAGTAGCAGGCTGACTTCTAAAAAGTTTCTGACAGCAGAAAGCCTGCAAAAACTGTTGAGACGATGGTTGAGGGGAGTTCATTGGAGCACTGACGCATCTGACAAATAATGTACATTCCTCACGCTGTCGATAAATGGGAAGCTTATTAAAATTCAATTATAATGTAATAAATGTATATCAAAAACCACAAATTTGAGTCAATTCATTTCTTGATAAGTATTGACACAACTGGGAAGTGCCTTGCAATAGCACGAAGCTAAACTCATTATAGCTCCACGTTCAGGGCGAAACTTGCCACAGTTGGTACGAGAGGTGATCAAATTAAGAGAATGAGTTGATGATGATTATGGGGGTGGGTGCCAGCGATACTCCCCAGTATCACATTTCAAGACTCTCTTATCCCAGGGATGTATGTTATGGTCACGTGCCTAGTAATTGTCTCATCCAGGTGCGGTGATGAGCTGATTTTACTTATCTGGTATGAACATGGCTGTATGATGGAGTTGAATAGTATGGAAACAATTACCCCTTTTACAATGATTTATTGTGGACTAGTTACAATGCGTGCCTGAATTAATTTACGTTATGTCAGTCTGCTGTGTGGTTGTAGAAGGAAACCGTTCTCTAACCTATATGTGCTGTAGGAGCTGAATGCGGGGTTGCACGGGGTACTTCCACTGCTTTTGAAAATGCAGTTCCCTGTAGAGCAGAGAACCGATGGCCGCTATGGTGGACCACAGTTTTGCTCGGGATGCGTGCGTGGATGATGAATGTATGCTGATGTTCCCAACTATGCAATTGTATGGTCGAAAATCTATCCCCGAAGTACGCTACTGTATGGTGATGGTTGGCACAATGACGACAGTGGTACTTGCTGATTAATGTAGTTACACGCAAGAAATGAGATGCAACTTATGTGAACCGTATTCAAATGATGGTAATGGCAGCTTTGGTGATGAGCACGTGGTTTTCACAAAACTGGCCGTAATATAATAACTGGCGCATGAAAATAATACATTATTACGTGGCTGAGTAATACAAATATACCCTGACACAACTGACACTTAAAAACACTAAATAAACTTCATTGACGTGTGGATGACTGCCGATTACAATGTCCCTAGCCACGTGGCATGAATACAGCGCGCACACTGTTTTACGTTAAAAGTACTGATTATGGTAATAATTCTTAAGTAAAGCGAAATGGCACTTGCTGGGGAAATATTTGGCGAAAACGTGTACAGTAAAATGATTAGCCGGTGTATTAAATAAACTATGGTAACCTACTTCAGTGAAACAATGGTGGAGCGTACACAGAGAACGTCTTACATCGAGAACTGCGATGAATAATCCAGAGAAACTTAGTCGCAGATCGCTCATGACCTATCCGGGGTGATTACTTCCGATGCCACACACATGACTGTTCTCAAAGCTTCCAAAGATTGTATTTTAAATGAATTTTTACGTTAAATGTAGAAAAATGGAACAAAGTTAATTATGCATTACAAAAACAAGTTACCTGTTGATTCGGGCATTGAGATCCCTTAAAATATGTCAATTATGATCAAAATGTTCCAAATGAATTGGCTTGGCCTTGGGGAACATTTCCGGGCAGTGGTTTGAATGTCCGTCGTGACTACTTTGATAAATGAAACATTCAACTCACAAAATAATGACCCTGTGGAGAAAATACATATGCTGAAACACTAAATTACTACAAATATTTCATGAGTCTGTGATCATGCACATGCTTATTTCTATGTGGATGTAGGCGACGTTATGGGCTTACTGCCCCTTGGCCAGCATCAGTGTTAATTAGAACATGTTTGGGCACAGTCACACACACACACAGTAGGAATCTTCATGAATGTGTACCCTACATTATGTTACACCTATAAGCTGGTCAGATATGTTTTATATGCATAATAAAACTGCAGAATGGAAACAATATTTTGTCAAAATTACCTTTACATCACCTCACTAAAACTATTTTGCTAACTGTAGTCAGAACAGTTAACTATGAATTGTTGGAAATTTGTACGAAAGTTACTCAAGTTTTAATAGTGCTATGACTGCAATAAAATCTGTTGCCAAATGATTTTAACATACAGGTATGTTTTACGATTTCCAGCCTTTGTATTTCGAATTACACAACTTCATAACTGAATATTTTTTTTTTCTTTACATCGTAAATATTTTATTAGGTATTGCTGTATGCTTCTGATCATAACAAAAACTGAACATAACTTAAATAACACATATAATTGTGTTATATATAGTAATGGTTTTGAGTTTCAAATAAATATGTAATGTGAATCAAAGGGGCGTGCATTTATTAACGTACTTCATAGCAGTATTGAGAGCACTGATCTGTTTTTGTTTGTTTTTGCATTATGCTGCAAATATTTTAGAAGTACTAAAATCTATTAAGGGCATGGTGTACAGCCATTTTCATCACCTTGATTTTATTTTTATATTTGAACCAGATATTTTTTTCTTGTTAAAAAAAATATATAGTACAAATAAAAATTTAGAACACGGTGACAAAAATTGCTGTATACCGCACCCTTAAAGGAAAAAGCTGTAAAAACAAAATACGGCTAGAACTAAAGCCTCTGTATTACGTTTAATTTGTGATGTTCTAATAAATATACATATAACATACATAAAAATATATACAATATTTACATACATAAAAAAATTACTTGTGTTCCATTTGAATATGCTTACATTTTTCAGTCAAACACAAAAATCTTAACTCGTCTTTCATTTGAAAGCATAAATATTTAACTATTTTACTCAAAGCCAAATTCTCTAAATAACTTTGTGAGTGTTGCACACCACTATATGGTTGAGTCTTTTTTAAGTCGTAGTGTTGCAAAAATAACTTTTCAGCCTTCAGTGCACTAAAAGAGATCTTTGCTTCACAAGAGGAATTAGGTATCACGAGTAGTATTCTCAGCAACACGTCAATTTTTTTTAAATTGTAAAATTATGTTGTTTGTGTTATAGTTTTGTTAGCATTATGTTATCAAATGTAGCTTTAAAAATAAAATGATGTACAAAGAGATCAATTTTTCTCAGCGATTAAATACGTCATTTACTTTTTACTGGAGAAGAGTACAAATCAAATTATAACATAAGGGGTACGACCTGTCAGAAGTGTTTTACCAACAAACTTGAAAGAAATATGTGGTGAAATAATTACAAAATCGATATATAGTCTATCTCAGTTAAGATGTCCAGATTTTGATTTCTGAGAAAAGTGTCTGTAAACAGGATTGCAGAGGCTTTGTTTTTCCAAGAAGCTACAAGGGATTAAGGTCAACATAATGGAGCTGTTAAACACATTTCTAAGAAGAGAAATGTCATAATTTGGAATTACACTTACATGAGACAGACTATAGAAACATCTTTACGGCTGACAGAAAAATGCCCATAATAATGCAACTGTTGGAGACATTACTCACTTCTGCGTAACGTGACGTAAGTAGAATAAACACTAACACCCCGAGTAACCCGATAGTTTTAAGTCAGAGGGAAAGTAGTGCATTATTGCTTGGCTGAGTGCCACGAGGTTATAGATAATGTGACATGTAAGTGGCTGCCGTGTGGTCAATTCATTTTATTAAGGATCCTTCTACATGAGATGAAACTATGCTGCAGTGTACTACAAAGGCATGATGTGCATTTTTGTATCAATTTTAGAGTCCTTTTTTAAGTAAAAATACTGGACTGAAGTTAGCTCTATCCAGTCCCGGACCAACGCGTAGCTTGGAGCAAAATGGGCATATGTAGTTGTACCAAAAATTTTTTTGGGGGGGACAATCCCCCCCTTACATAAATTTTTGGAGGGGGGGCATGTCCCCCCCCCCCCCCAGCCTTTAGACATGACCATGTGTATAGTAAATATAAGCTTTCGGAGCAGTGGAAATTAGATGTAAATATTGTACAGGCCCATGTAGGCCTACACAAAAGCATGTGGCAATGTTTATGTTTACATCAGGGGCGTCATTTGGGGCTACAGGAGAGGGGCAAATGCCCCCCCCCCCCCTGGATTTAGAATTTTATGTGTATAAATATATTTTTTGTATTTTTTAATCTAAATAATGCTAACTTAAGCACATAAAACTGAAGTTGTATTACTAAAGTATCTAATTTATACATGCTTAATTAATAAAAACGATGCAACAAGGTCACTGTCGCCAGAAAAAAAATCTTGCCCCCCCTCCACCTAGAAAAACCTGAAATGACGCCTCTGGTTTACATGCAGCAGAAAGATACAAAAAGGTTGGAAATGTAAATTATGCAGGGCTTTCAAGAGAGTTAAATTAATTCAGAACCACTAATAGTAGGTAAAGTTTTAGACTCATAATCCTGTAATAATACAATTTTTGTGTAGTAGATTTACAAAGCTCGTTCAAGATCAGTTTTACTAATTTTTTTATTCTTGTGTGACCTTTACTTTTTTAGATTACTTAAAGAATCATAAAGGAGTCAGTTAAAGTGCTGTAATAGAAAATCTGAAGGAAAATATTGTAGCTATAGACTGCAAAGTATAAATTTCTGCTATACACAAAAGTGGATTTGAATTTTGCGCCAAAACACCTTTAGCAGCTGAATGTTACAAAATTTTCATTTACATTACAAATACCCAGTGTGTAGGTGAAGATAGGAAGATATCGTCCCCTCCAAAGGCCCAACTACTACAGTTAACTTAAACGTTAAATTTGGTTAAAGCATAAATAAATTACGTGTATCGAGTTGTGTCACGTCAGCTGCAGAGCGAGAACTCGCCACTTATGCAAACAGCGACCACTTACGTCTCGCCGCTTACACGGTGCAAGTATTCGGCTATCATCGGACGGAATGCTCGGGTACTTCCGTGACTCAGCATCGCTTGCCTATCCCCGCTCTCACAGCATCGCTTCCGTTCCCCTCAAAGGTTCCCGTCTCGTATTTCGAGTATGAACAATTTCAATGTCCCACGCAGGCTAGTCACGCTCAGCGCTCAGAGGCGTCATTTAGTGACGGCCAGAGTGCCAAATGCCACCCCCTAGATTTAGATTTTTTCATGTATAAAAGATATGTTTTATATTTTGTTATTTAAATAATGCTAAATTAAGTTTGATTATTAAAGATTCTAATTTATACATCCTTAATTAATAAAAAATATGCAACAAGGTCACTGTCGCCAAAAGTAAAATCTTGTCCTCCCAAAATAAATTTGAAATGACGCCACTGGAATGTTGTATCAACACCGGGGAGCAGCGATGCATTTAGTCTTTACCAAACATTATCGCTCACTCTTTTTTATATCGCGTCGATATATTTCTCTCTCACACACACACACGCACACTCTCTCTCTCTCTCTCTCTCTCTCTCTATATATATATATATATATATATATATATATATATATATATATATATATATATATATATATATATATATATATATATAATTAGCCATTAGGAATATTTGTTACAGGCGCCGCCTAACTGTGTGTTAAGGTGGGTCCACACTTGTATCAGATCATCGTATCTGTATCATGATGTGATACAAGTCAGCCAAGCCTGTATCATGTATCTGTATCATGCACGCAGATCAATAAGTTTTCCACCACAGCCTTGTATCATGCGCGCCGTTCAGCGAAGTGACAATATCGCATCAGTTGCAGTTGGCTGCTGATAGCTATATTTGTATACATTACTCGTTACAAAATAAGTCTATAAACGTTTACGAAGGTGGTGGATAAAAAGTGATTTTGCCAACAGAGAAAATAATGGTGATGCAAGTTTATTACGCGACTTGAATTTTCAGTCAGTAAGTGGGCAGTATAAAAATTTCATCCGCATGTCGCCTACTGATTTTGAATACATGTTAACCAAAATTGGAAATGGGATTACGAAGAAGGACACAGTGTTAAGAAAAGCGATCCCAGCGCAAGACAGGTTAGCGATAACATTGCGATTCCTGGCTACAGGAGATTCGTATGCGAGCTTACAATACCTGTTTAGAGTATCGAAGCAAGCGATTAGCACAATCATTCCCGGAGTTTGCTTAGCGCTGGTGGAAGACTTTAAAGAGCTGATCAAGGTTGTATTTTGAACATATAATGTATTAAAATAAAATAAAAATTTTGGGTGGGACGTATAATGTATTAAACTAAATAACAATTTATAACACACAAGTTGTTATTTTTAATCGATCTTAAAACATACAAGCTGGAGTAAAAATAAATCCGTTAAAGTTAAAGAAAAAACAAGTTTCTTTTTACTTTGCAGTATGCGTAAGCGGAGAAAGTAAGTAGTTTGCACAATAACACAAATAAAATGTTGTAATATTCGTATAACATGCTGACATGTTTTTTATGATTTATTACCAATATTATTGAATAGTATTTGGTACAAATATGCACCAATAGCGAAAAACCTATTTACAATAGATCTGTTATGTTAAGACTGTCCTCTGAAGCAGAGTAAGAATCGGATGCAGGACTGGTTGCCAGAGCAATATTTGTGTAATGCACAAGTTGACTAAGCTGCATACGGCCGAAAAGTACATTCGCGCTTTCACGTTGATACGAGGACAGTTCACTTGAAGGAGGACTCAACATGCTTGGTTGACTGCAGAATCGGCGTTTTGCTGTAACAAACATAGATGTCGGTTTGCAAGGCCGAATTTCAGATGGCGGGGTATTTGCTAACACGAAACTGTATAAAGGATTAGAAGGCAATTCTTTAAACCTTCCTCCTCCCAAACCTTTTGTCAATGGTTCAGACAAATGCATTCCATATTTTTTCGTAGGGGATGACGCTTTTGCCCTGGCGGATTATATGATGAAACCCTACCCAAGGTTGCATCCGAAAGGGTCTAAAGAGCGCATATACAACTACAGGATAAGTAGATCACGAATAATAGTGGAGAATGTTTTTGGTGTGATATCCGCAGTTTTCCGAGTTTTGAGAAAACCAATGCTCCTGGAACCTGAAAAGGCTCAGCTCGTTGTGATGACGAATGTATGTCTACATAATTTCTTGAGACGACAGCCTTTGTCAGCTTCGAGATACACACCTCCTGGAACGTTTGATGCCGAAGAAAATGCGGCCAACTGATTGATGGAAGCTGGCGAGGACAGACAATTGAAGCATCCACGTCATTTCTCCCACTCAGAAAAGTCCCTAGACGGTCAGCTTTAAAAGCTAAAGAAATTAGGCAGGAACTGACTGACTATTTCGTAAACGAGGGACGAGTTGAGTGGCAGGACAAGTACGCTTAAACAATTGTCTCAACAAACACGTGTGAAAGTTGTCAACAGTTCAAGAATTTGTATAATGTTTAA
>PNEQ01090678.1:0-16377 GCA_003012365.1 Medauroidea extradentata
GTCTACAGCGTGAAAATAAAAATAATTGAAACTTTTTAAAACGGTTGAGTTACAGTTGAGTAAGGGAGATGGACAAGTTACAAGTATTTTAAGTCTTCTTATTAAGCAGGAAATTTCTTGAAGGGATTTTTTTTCTGTTAATCAAAAGTGGCCTACAGAAACAATATTTTAAACATTGTTTTACTCTAATTGTTTGTAGAAACCTAGTTTATAGAACCCTCATGCAATTCTGGTTGAATCTGGGCGTGTACGTAACTGATACTCAATAAATTTTACCCTACCAGAAACATAGAGAGAAGTACAAATCCCAATAAACATTAAAACATATCCTTGAATTGAAGTGTGGAATTCTCAAGCAATATGATGTTAAGTGGTCTAATTAAATGTTGAATGCAATGGATATGTAATGTGGTCCTTTTTTCTTAAATAACTTATCCCTTTGGCAGCTGTGCACCCACTTTTGACATTTGAAATGTTTTCAAAACATTAAACTTTTAATTTTTCTAACATAACTGTTTATTAACCCCATGTCGCAAAATATGTTGCAATCCTTTGGAAAACTAAAACAGGACATGGAGCAAGTTTTCATAGGCCTATATACTGCACAAGTACTACCTGCCACAGTTTAGTTTTACTGAAAATAGTTTTCAAGGACAATCAAAACAATATTACAACACATGCAATTCCTGCAAAATTTCATATAGGCTAGGCCTAGTCCTACCAAAACAAAAGTTATGCCATGCCAGGCAGGCAGTAACCACAAATAAGCAATACTGGGGTTGTGAAATATGTCTTTGAAATGAAAATATAGTACCTTTTTTAAATACAAAATAAGTTCTTCCAATATTTCCACAAATTAAAAGTGTGCCAGTAGGTGTATCTGAAGCAGAAATCTATTGGATAACTGGATACTTCCTTCCCATACAAGACTAGGTATGAACATATTCAATTTATAGTCTGTACCATGTAAGGTTTCCAGTGTTTGACATTTGTCCTCTGAGATGGATGCTTGACAGTCTCATTCTGTTGCCCTTTAATCGTTTCCAGCTTTCTGGAAAAAACAAAACTTCTACAAACTTGTTTACAGACACTTTTCCCAGAAGTGAAATGCCAAAAACTGTAAACCTAATCTGGTATTGGCTATAGGAAGAAAGATAAAATAATATATATATATATACCCAGAATATACTATATATAACCCAGAAATAATATTTGGTGCTTCGTACATACACTCTCAACCAGTGTTCGTTACCTGATAAAATATTGGGGCAAAGATACAATAGGGCTATTATTGACGTGAATATCTTTAGGCCTCAAGAATGTGTGCAGAACAGATTGATAGAGAACAGTATCTCAGTCCATGATTTAAAATTAAGATTCCACTTCATAGCAGCGTTGGGCCAGCCGTTTGGTATTCTGTCTCTGTCTCACCCTCATCCCCTGCCGAGACCAAGCATTTCCCCTCGTCCGCCTGAACTCCCCACCACACACCGCAACGTACACCTCTCCTCGGCCTTGGACCTCCCCTACTGCCACCCCTACACAGCTGCCTACAATACATTCCCCCCTCCTCCTCACACCCATCCTCAAGGATGTCGCCTGCTGGCTGCTGCCCGCTGCTTGCCTGCTCACGGGTTTGAGGTTGACTGCTCGTTCCTCGGTGTCAGTCATGTACAGCGCTTGAAGGAGGACGCATTTTACATGCTTTTAAACGCCATGCGTGTTCTATAACAATTAATCATTACTAGACTACGGAACTTAAAATTAATAATCGATTTGCTGCGTGTGATGGAATAGTAAAAAATGCCACATAATTAGCACCACATTTCTAACGATAAATGAAGCACTGAAAGTAAAACAGTAGGGCACGTATGGCTGACACATAAAATACACAATAGCTACAGAGTAAAATTATGATACGACATGTAACTGCCATTTCTTATCAAAAACCAAGTTTACACCGATGGCGCAAACCATTTCACTTACAGAGCGCATGCAAACACTATTTCCATTAATTCAGTAAAAAGTATCGTATAGGGAGGGTACCCGAAGCGATGGCAAGGTACACGGTATATGTACGTCTCTACGTGACTGAAAGTGAATATTGTGTGTTTGCGTCACGTAAACATCTCCTAAGCCTATTGTAATATAGCACAAGCATAACATCTAAACACACATTTTACACAGGAATTATTGTGTCGCACATTAGCGATCACTAGGGCCTGGAAAAATTCGCGATTCCAATGTACGACAAGCAAGAATCTTATTGCACGCACATTACTTCTGCGATTGCTATTGGACCACAGTTAAATATATTTCCCCTAGCAAAAATTGAACCAATAAGAAAACTGTATGTAATCTAGGGCCAAATACCACCCTGCTTGATCTGCGGCGAAACTAGCTGCTCACTGAGGCATTAGTAGGGCCATGCACATTTTGCGAAAATAATTTTGCCCCAGTTTGTGTCAGTGTCTTACGTGCACGTCTGCAGTTCTGCTTCATGGTTGCTGGCAGCGTGTTTTTGTGAGGTGACGTCTGTCATTTGACTCTACCAATCACAATAAGTTTTCTGCCAACACGTGGTTGATTGTTATTGCTTTCAGAACCGTATTTACACCACAAGACCATCTTCCATCTCTATGGCCATTATAGAGTGAATTTCCTCCACACCTCATACTTACTTCACAAAATCCGCTTTTTCACATACGGTGAACAACAAAGAGTGTGTAGATCTATACGCCACTTCTCTGTTATTTCCAAAAAATTATATACACATATATATTATATACATATATATATATATATATATATATATATATATATATATATATATATATATATATATATATATCTTTGTAATATGGAACAAGGAGGAACATTCGGTAAGAACTATAGTTAAAACTAACTAACTGCTATAGTGAAAATAATTTTTAGCTACATTAAAAGAAACCGTATTTCTTGTTACCCCAACGCAGACCATGTCACCGACCCTAAACCTAAAGTTAAAAATGTAGAAAACAACGCATAAATGCGCACACTTAGTTTATTTTATCAGATATTTTATGCCCATCTGGAACTTTTTGTACACAAACAATAAAGTAACCGCAAGTTACAAACCATTGCGTACAAATCCAATTTAGTTGCGAAAATACGTTTTAAGTGGAAACCATGGGTGTAAATCCCTGGAGGTGGGCAGAAGGGCTCCCTTTTGGCCAGCAAGATTTCAATGGCAATTTAAAGTTAATGCTTAAAGAATTCCTAAACAATGCTTTCGAAAGAATATTATTTTTAATGTTACAAAATTGGCAAAATGACTAAAGGCTAGTATGTAGGTTGGTAAGTGGGCTAAACGCTTCTTCGACATCGAGGTCATTAAAGATGGTGGAACACAACTGAGAACAATGACAGGAACAGGGAAAGGAGGCAGCCATAGCCTAAGTTAAGGAATCCATCCAAGCATCCACCTGGAGTGATTTCGGCAAACCATGGAAAACCGAAATCAGGATGGCCGGAGCCGGGGATCGAACACGGGTCTTCCCGAATGTGAATCCAACGTGCTAACCGTTGCGCCAGCTTAAGGCTGGTCTACAATCGGCTTGACTTACATACCGTACCACACTTTGCGTGGAAAACGTGAGGTATGAAATTCTGCTGTCTACATTGAGGCACAAGTATTTAAAGCAATCCAATCACAGAGAAACAAACAAACCTGAAATAATATAAAATAACACGGAATACTTTGCGTATTTAGGTTGGCTGCATTGTTTGTTTTTATTTTGAATGTTTACGTCCCGGTGGTTAATAATAAAGCGATGCGAGTTTGGCAATGAAAATGTAAGTAGTTAACAATCTTTCTTATTTGCATATGTTAAATACATTGCTATTTTTGTTGTTACGACTTTATGATCCGATGATCGTGCAGCGACGAGCGGGAACTTTTGCCACGTGCGCTTTATTTACTTATTACCGGAAGCCAAACATTTTTTGCATGTCTTCAAAACTAGTCAAATACAGCACTTTTCAATGTATGTAACAACTAACTTGACAGTCGCAGTTCCGGTGACGGTACGCATTTCCATTGGCTCGCATGAAAAACTTGACGTTATAGATGAAAGTTGACCATCTTTGACGCCATGCAAGTCACGCTACGGATTTCACGCCACGGCGTATGCGAGTTGGGGACGTTTTCATGTAATCGTATGCATTTATCTCTTTATGTTGTGCACGTTAAGTATGCCAAGCCTATTGTAGGCAAGCCTTCACTCGGTAGGCTGGTGTGTAACTAGGTTATAAGTGATGGCTCACGAAAAATATCTTGAGCCCTGTAAATATTATAACGGGACGGGAATTTAAATATCTGAGTAACTATGCCGCGCTGGTTTGCGCCACAGCCTTTTTCCAAAAATTCTGTCACAGCAGGTCTTCACAGAGTCAACCCCTTCCCCTTTATACACATCCAGGTACTAGAAATATAAATGGCAATCTGCCTGGTTCGTATCTAACAGTGGTTTAGTGGAAAAAGTGTGTCATGCTAGCAAAATGGCGGGCCAAAAGTCAAGACTACATGGTGAAACAGAAGTTTCGATGAGGGTGGTTCGAGAAGGAAAGAAGCCAAGAACAGAATTATGTAATGATTTGTCTTTCAATTAAATATTATCAATTTAATTCACATAGTAATGTTTAAATCAAAGGTATATTGCGATGTTTTTACAGTTGGTGTTTCCTCGAGAAATAACGTGGTGGTGGTCCCCAACCTAGGCCACGTCGCAATAAGCACTTTTAGTTGACTAAATTAATACACGACCAGGTTAAGTGGGCATAGCCTAAATATAGTTGTATTTGGTTTTTTTAACATTTATTTATTAGTAAGTGATAAAATTTACTAAAGCACGGAATCATTAAATAGTTCATTTTTCTCCCATAAAGAAATACAATATTTTGTTAGCCTTGAATTAAGTAAATATATTGAATTCACGAGAGAAAGTACTGAACTGAATTTTAACTAATTAAATATTAGCTATGGATTTTACAGTAAAATGTGAAATGGTTTGGGTATATTTTTTTTTTTTTTAATTTTTTTTTTTCATTTGTGATTGGTCCCCTCATTTGTGGATGACTCTATGCCACTTACATGAATACGCCTTCCAAGAATTGAAACTAATGCACATTACTATACAAATTCAACAATGATTTTTCTACGTCTCAATTTTGTCAACTTTATTCTGTTAGCGTATTCATTTGTTTCACATTGTTCATGCTTGTAAGTTCAAATACGTTTATTTAAGAAACTAAAACAATTAAGCCTACATAAAATGTAGAGAGATGTAACAGTACCAAATTATGGCCACCAAACAAAAAGTTCAAAACAATGACTCTGGCCCACCGCAATTCAGTAAGTGTGTTTCATGTTCACAAAGAACGTTTGGATGACACAGACTTAGATCTAGCCATAAAATGTGTCAAAAGATCTTAGGGGTAACAAAGAATGTACACTTTTAGCTTATATAGTTATGTTTCGTGTCTATACGGTAAAGTGATATTATGGTCTGACTAAACAATTAAATTACGAGGCCGCGGTGTCCGAGGAGTCAGACCACTCGGCTCCCACCAAGGCGCTCTGGACTTGATTCCCAGCGGGTTCAGCGCAACTGGGAAACATGGTGGACATTGCCATTGGCCAGCCTGTTTCCTCGGGGATCTACCGTTTCTCTCGCCCATCTCATTCCAATTTCACGTCATCCGTTAGCATACGCAGATTGCTTCCGGCTCTCAGTCAGAAAATTTGCAAATGGGGTACGATACCCTCCCTCGGGCACCCTCGCCATACGATATTTATTTGCAATCAAATTTATATAATTGATAAATAAAACGCAACCGAAAACTGCCACAGTTAATATTTGTAGCAGATACTGCAAGATTTTTGTAGAACACCCGTTCTCATGCTAAGAAAACTATAAAATAACTTATTTTTGCACCTTGAAATCCTGTCAAGAAAAGTGCTAAAATAGCTTAATTTTGTACCATAGAATCCAAATTTTCCCGGGGAGGGGGGAGGGGCCGGATCCCCCGCTTTAGTGAGTGGGGTGGGTGAATTTTCGGCCCTCCCTGGGAAAAAAAATTGGGATCTATACCCCTGGTAGAAACTCTTCGCCCCCCCCCCCAACTCGTAAAAACGTACCGGTGTTCCTGACTTTACTTGTTAGCAACTTTAAATTCAAGACTTTAAATTTCGCCATGCCGCTTGTGCTGTTAAATACTGATTAGTTAAATCAGCAAGCATATTCTTAAAAGAACTTATTATATTATAAATAAGCAGTAAAATATTAACTGTCATAAAAGAAAGAGATAATAAAGTACTCACCATCACTTTTCTTCCCACGGCCACGAGTACCATTGCGTTTCTTCCTGCCTCTAGTATCATCGTGTTTCTTCCTACAGCCACGAGTCATCTTCTAGCAGTAGCACCTCGCAGGACAATGACTAACCACCGGTCACTACATCTGCACTGACGCCCGGACAGGTTACTGGGAATCTCCCAGAATTCCTCCCAGCTACCCGCAGCAAAGATGCCAAACAGAAACAGTGTTGCCAAATGGTTTTAACATTTTAAGATACTGGCTCCTCGCTGCTCTCGCGGCGTGAGCACAGCTCTGCTGCTGTGCTGTGGTGCCGGCATCCCTTCCTTCGTTTTAGCCACTAATGTATGCCGGAGTACACAGACTGAGACGGTGTACACGCTGACGTGGCGGGATTTGGGGGCCCGTCAGACAAATATATATTTAAAAAAAAATGAAGAAGCTGGCCGTGTTATACGCAGTCTTCGAATGAAGGACGTTATGTTCAAGAATATATTAATAATGAGCAAGCCGTTAGTTAACGAAATTGTTATACATATACGACAGTTCAGATACCTAAAACAAATACGCACCTATATTCTTAAGCACAGATAAATGCACTTAAGTGACGATATAATTTATTTACCGTGGGCGCAGTTAAGGCAAGTGCTTGCTTAAAACATTATGAATTCCGCTGTAAGAGTTAGTTGTCCATTGGGGTTAGACATATTTTTTTTCGTTTCAGATACGAAAATGGAGGAGGCGATTAAGCCATACGAACACACGCATCAACCCCCGTATCGTCCCTATACGTGACATAATAAACTAGCATACAGTCTTTTCGCTTTTATGTTTATTCTGTGAGATTTTCAGTGGCGACTCTAATATTTCATTACTCGTAGGAACCCCTGATTTTCGCGAAAATATTTTTGCCCCAGTTTGTTTCAGCACCTTATGTGCACATCAGCAATACTGATTCATGGTTATTGGCTAAGTGTGCTGGGTTAGTACAGCAAAACACGATTGTGATTTGCAGACAGAGCCTCAAGACACGTCAGAGCTATAACAACCAATCGCTGGCTTCGAAACAAAACTGCAAACGTGCACGTAAGTCACTGAAACAAAGTGGGGCAAAAACCTTTTCACCAAAAATTGGGGTCCCTATAATCGTTAGTGATAATAAGCATGAACAAAAGTCAAATGCAGTTTTTTGCGTTTGAGTTTTACGATTACGGCTGGTATTTTTTCACGTGACACCACATTAAACAATGTAACTTGCACAATATTCGGCGTTTAAATAGTATATTATAACAGCTGAATAAATTTCCCATCACTATTGCCTGTGTAATCCCCGTGAATTGCTAGAAAACCCAGATTCATAGACGTGCGAATAAACTGGAAATAACAACATACACAGTAGAATTTGAAAAAAGAAGGTCTTTACTGAGAGACAGGTTTGTATACAACACAAAAACACGTGATGTGTTTGTATATGGCGATACAAGCACGTGGAAGACCAAAAAAAAGGATTTTATGTCAAAATATTTGGACAAAAAATTATTTTTTTACCCTAAAAATATAAATTTGACTTTGCGACTACTTTTCCTGAGAAAGTAAAATCTGCCAAACGAACAACTCAATAAATTAACTTATATTACCGTATTCTAATATTGATGTGCGTAACTTAAATTAATACCTCACTGTTGCTATAGACTTAGTCAATGCCGGGTAAACGAATGAAAACTAATTATGCGATGTGCTACAAATAAATTCAAACGATAAATGAAATTTGTATCCATTAAAATATTTTGGTACGTTTCTGTTGTTAAGTGGAAGCGACGTCTAAGCCACCACCATTAAGCCATATTTTTTTATTTTTGGTGCCACCTTTTGGGTACACCCACTCTTTTGATGACAACTGGGGAAATACGCGAAGAAGAGCTTGTGGTCCCTATTTGAGAAAAAGTGGGTAAGTTTTATATCTAGTGGCAGTGTTAATTCGGTTGAGGTTAATTGAGCCATTTCGACCAGTATTCTGGAGGACGGGAAAAATAAGGGGGGGGGGGAGGGAGTACTTGTGGTGGTACTGAAAATTGGGATTTATTTATTGCAGCGTACAAAATATTCTTATTTGTGTTTGAGTAATAACTTAGCACTTGGCCTGCCGCGGGCCTTACATTGCGTGTTTATTAATTTTTAATTTTCCAGTGTTAAATTATTAAAATAATTAAATGCTATAACAAGTAGATTACAATACATTTTCTAATTACTACACAATCATGTCATTTAATACTTTCCGACATTTGCTGAGATTTAAAATGGAGTGTTTAATTTTCAATATACCAGCAAATGTCAGAAAATAAGCAGTTCACTTGAGCTGTAATAGCAAGGAAAAAAGTAATTTTAAAAACAAGTTTTTATAGTATGAAATTAAAAATAACTCCTTAGACTTTCTGGAAAACAAAATTGTAACGAAAAATGGGCAAATACAAGGCGCTATTGCAAGATTCCAGTAAAGTGTTCGGGCAGAAATAAGAGAGTAGATGAGATATGAAGAGTACAGGAAATGCTGGAAAAATTTGCTAGCTTTCAAATGTAATTCAGGAAAATATACTATGTTTAGAATGTACTTGAAGAGCCTTCAGCGTTTGGAATAAATGTTTCGCTTCAACTCAAGCGTTACAACCGAGTATCAATAATTCAGCCTCACTAACATAATTATGAGATATTTGGAAATCGTATTCACCTGCACTATCGTAATATTCTCTTGGTAATGTTGCTACTGTCATTGAAGACAAAGCTGTACTCAAAATACATAGTGTGTAGGTGTAAGTTAAAGTTTATGAAAAAAAGTTTTCTTTTTAAAATTTTACGAAATAATTGTTGAAATACAATGCCAGTTAAACAAATTTTAAAGTGGCGTATTTTCAATTTTGTTTTAACTGATTAAAAATAAGAAAACATTTTAATGGAAAAGAGTTTTAAAAAAATCGGACGATACTGGGAAACGTGTCCTGACTCTTAAGAGTGGTATAAATAGGCAGCTATTTTGCGTGTCTGAGGCACGAAAACTGGGAAGCGGTAAAAGCGACTGTGGCAGGCGCGTCGAGAACCGCATAGCTTCTATTCGCACAGCTCCAAACTGGCATGCAGTGTTTTGGTGTTATAAATTTTTATATAAGACTTTAAGCGGTGACCCTATGATTATATTTAAGGAAAGTGTGAAGTAAAGGTAAACTAAGTGTTCTATCTTTCTATAATATAAATCCCGCTGATATTTTTTACTTGATGGCACTCTGAAAAAGCAGTTATTAGCCATTTTCAAGAGCCCTAAAATCGTGTTTATAATTAGCGTGTTGGATTTTAAAAAGTATGTAATATAGGTTTGAAGTGTGCGTTATTTTACTTAACAAACATATTTGAGACACGTTTAACAGTTTCGCGTTAAAACTTATAACCGTAGCATGCTCCTACGCTGTTTTGTGGCTAGTTTATTAAAATCTTAATAATGAGTCCAGATATCCCTCTAACATTCATTATACCAACTGTGGTTACCATTTTCGTGTACATAAAAAAACATTGTCTAGTAATTTTAAAACGAAAATTGAAAAAAATAGGGAAATGTCCTATTTCTTTAGCTGTCTGTGCAGTTTCCTTTATAGTTCTGAGGAAATCAAAGCCGCAAAAGGTTTGTTGCATTTGCGATTTTCTTCACGTTAAAGGTTTCCGTCTGGCCAGAGAGATATTTTGCCCGTTTGAGGCACGAACCGGGGAAGCTGCGAAAGCGACTTTGTCGTGCACTACGGTGCACTGTATGGCCCATATTCGCAAGACGCCGCACTGGAGTGCAGTGTTTTCGTAGTGATGCATGTACCTATGAGACTTTCAGCGGTGACCCCATCGTTTTATTGTTTAAAATCCTGCACGAAAGTTCAATGCATTTTTCTATAGTAGTTTTGCGTGGATCCAATTGTTATTTTATGGGATATAGATGGTCGAAAAAGCCGTTTTCAGCCATTTTGAGGGGCTCATAAATGATGTCTGTAAGTAATGTGATGTCTCGAAACTTGTATTCATTTGTCGCCTGAAGTGTGGTTTCTTTTCGTAGATAGCGAAATTAGATGCGCGTTATGTAGTCTCGCAGAAAAAAAAGAGTTCTCTTAGCGCGCTGCTGCGCAATTTATGAGCCAACCAGGCGGGTACCTCAACTGTCAACACCGAAATCACGTAAGCTCATAAAGAAAAATTAATAACATTAACTTTTCATTTCCAATGATTCGTGAAATGGGAGTAAATAACTCAGGGATTGATAATGGACACACGTCATCAAAGATGACGTTGATGAATGTTGTACTTAATAATCATAGTAATAATAATATGTCATTATTTCCTGTCAGGATATTGTTAAGAGGTCACTGTAGAAGTCATCCATGATTATAATATTATTGTACATCTGAAAGGAGGCGAACAAGTCATTTTCAAATTAATCTATAAGCTGTAGATGTGAGGATACGTGTAACAGTTACCATTAATAGTTAAAGGGGCCCATCTCCCTGCACCGAAACTGCATTGCAGTATGTTAGAAGAATAAGTTTTTTTTCAAACAAAACTAGTAAAGGTGCGTTTAATGCGTTTATCTACGAAAAGAACGCACACGTCATACGACCTCCTTTAAGTACTTCCAAGGCAAAACTCGTATTGGAAACAGCATTTTCAGACACGTAGAATATACCAACCAGAAACGTATGAAACCACTTAAGGGCGTGGTACACTACAAATTTTTTATTATTTATACATTTATATATTTGTACAGAATAGGTTTTATTTTGTTGGTATTGATAAAGAATGCGTTTTGATATTTTGGAAAAAAAAATTACCAATTACAGTTTTCCCATACTGGCACGTCATAGTCAAAAATTTGAATCTGGCGATTTTATGCTAGTAACCAAAATCAGCCAAAGCAACTTCATGAAATAATTCACACCGATAAACCATGATATGAGTTTTGACGAGACGTATGTAAAAACACAAAAATTTGTATTTTATTATTTCTTAAAAATTGCTGAATTCGAAAGAAAAAGTTACGCAAATTTCAATTTTTTTATTAAAAATACCATTATAATAATTTTGGTTTTTTTATATAATGTCGTCATAGTCCATGCTATTGTTTACAAGTGTGAATTATTTCATGCGGCTACGCTTGTTGGTTTTGGCAGTGTACATAAAACCGTAACATGTCAAATTTTGAGTATGAAATGCCATAATGTCTAAACTATGAAAGCTACAAATTTTATCTAGTTGGCAAAAAGTAAACGCTAATTTATGCCTACAAAATAAGCACGATCTCGAACAGATATAATAATTTTTAAATAACGAGTAATTCTTGGTGAACCGCCGCCTTAAGAGAAGTGCATTGGACGTTTATACAGACATCCCAAAAATAAAATGATAGCGTCACCGCTTAAAGTCACATAGAAAAATCTATTCTACTATACGACTGCACGTCTCAACCATAAAGGTGACGCGCGGCTAGCTGCGCCGGACAACGCCGATCTTACCGCTGTACCTCACTCACATAAAGAACTTGCAGCGCGGACCCCTGGTCCGTAAGAATTTTTTCCCTTCTGAGACATGAAAAGGAGGAGGCGACCGTGCGATACGATATAATCGTGTCAACCACCGCAATGCTCCTACGCGTGGAGTACTAAACAAGGGCGCCGCGTTTTCGTAGAAAACGTTTTTCAATGGGACATTAAGCGGTGACCCCATTGTTATTATTTGTGGAAAACATTAACTGAAGTCCAAAGTAGATGTCTATTGTTATAATTATTCTTTTGTTGCCCTTTTATAATGCGTTAAGGTCGGGTGGCTGTAGTTCAGAGGTGGCGGTTAGATACTATTGTATTACTGTATCGGTTAATAGGTTAAGCTAAGAGTGAGGGTTACGGTTAAATGAATGCTAGATTCTAATCTCTGTGTTTTTACTGTACTAGCTATGGTATTACAATATGTTACACGGAATACAAGTATTAATGTTATCTGGATGGGAGAGGCTGGTTGTAACTAAAAGAGTAAATTATACTAAATTTATGATTGTTAAGTAACTAAGAGAACGTAATTGAAACTGACGTTCCCGCCTTGTCATGACGCCGAAGGCTGTGTGGCACAGTCGATATCGGCGTACGGCACATCTCGGGGCTCGATCCCGGACCCTCTTCATGATACGGTGGGAGGTTTCCTTCAGGTGACCATGAGGAGACACAGACAGACAGACAGACCTCGATTCGCAGGCTCCGCTGCTCTTTATTGCCACTCGGTGGCCTTCAATTCGTAGGTCTGGGTGGGGAGAATGGAAACAATTAACGTAACGCCGGCCTACTTGCAAGACTGCCCATCGGCCAAAGCGTAGATCAGAACACTATGATTCGGTTTTACGATTACGGGTGGTATTACCTACGTAAAATCACTCTAAAAGGCCGTTCTTTTAAAGCCATTTTGAGGGGCCCTTAAATCATGTTTCTAATAAGCGAGATAAAATATAGGGGTATAGTTTGGTGTGTGTAATCGTTTCGTAGATAAACACGTTTGATATTTCTACATGAAAAAAAAGTTTTTCGCAAGCCACTACAACACAGCTCACACGCTGCGTACCATTAACTATTTATAATTATGTTTTTGTTTTATGCTTTAGCACAGTACAGAACTGACAAATTCTTGTAGGCTAATAACTAATCAGCCTTATTATTGCTTCTTACGTTACCCAGAAAAAGTGGTGGGGGGCAGTGGTAGCTTCGCATGTCGTCGGAGCAATGTAAAATCCTGCGCGCAAACATCGCTTCAGGCTTTCAAAACGTGCGGTGCACTTGTATCATTACTGTGTGTGTATATGTATATACGGAATATCTTCCCGGTTGAAATTTTATAGGTAATTTACTATACTTTTACTTGTATGCGTAGCTAAGCTAAATGTACGAAGTAATTATCCTTTTTTCACTAGTGGCTTCTATCGAAGCTACAAGCGAAAAATAATACACAGTGACGGACGCGAAATTGTACGTACTATTGTGGAGAAGTGCTACAACGAAGTAATTCTTTTGCTAGCTATTCCATATAGTCAAGTCACACATTGTGCCATTTTATATGGGTGTAAAAACTAATCAAAGGAAAACCAAGTGCGAAATGCAGAAACAGGAAAATATCGTTCTGATTGTGCCAAACAGACCAAATCCTCGATTCCCACCGCAAAACGCAATCCACCAATCAGGGCCGCCCGCTGGCACAAAGGATAACATCCCTCCCCCCCCCTTCCCAACGAACACTATTTATTCAAATTCCATGAAACTCACAAGGATTGACGTTTACACGAACCTTGACAAATTGGCCGAAACAGATTTTGATTAAATTAATAATTACACAAATTGGTAAGTAGGTCACAGCATGGTGCTTACTTATCCACGCCTCCTGGCACTATCTACCGTCTCTCTTGCTCGTCGCTCGGACGTGACCAAACACAAAGTAGCCCTGAGTTGTCGGCATCTCGGCCAGTCCTACACCACATGTTGAAATATCTTTTATTACTAATACCAAATATCGCAAGCTAAATTAATTATCTAACATACATTAAATTCACATTTCCTGAAAACATATATCGCCCTGATTACATAGAAGCTTGAATCCTCGTCGTATCTTATTTAGAACTGTTTATATTAATTTTCTTACATTTCACCCTAAATAGCATTGCTTTATATGTAGAACTGGACATTGGCCAGCTACAATGTTATAAGTGATTTAAACCAATCGTATTTTAAGTATCACTATTATTACTAAGAAGTTACAATACTTTGAACTACTGTCCGAGTCATTTTAGTGAATTCTTCATTTCGGGCGAGAGAGAGAGAGAGAGAGAGATATTTGGGCGGCTCTATACATTGAGATCTTGAGAGACGATGAAGGGTGACATGATGTGGATATGGAGTGGCACCTGGAAATGAAGGGCGGGGGAAATGGGAGCATCCCGAGAAAACCCGCCGACCAACGGCATCGTCCAGGCACGATTCTCACATGCGAAAACTGGGTGATTCCGACGAGAATCGAACCCTTTCTTCTTTCCGGAATCAGTTAAAAATGCACTTGGAAGTGAGTTCTGTAAAAGTAGGTGAGTTGTGTTCTTGGAGCCATTATTACAGAAATACATCTCGCAATAATGTGGTTTTATTTGCAAACCCTGATGCGTTGTAAACGTTGTACTGTGATAAGTAGGAACAATAGCCCAGTTTTGTAAAGCAATTCCAAATTTTCTAACTAGTATTTCGAAATAATTTTCTACACAGACGATTTAATAATAAAATCATAACTAAAACTGAAATATCTCTCGTATATACACTTCTATAAGCTAAATTTTTAGAATCGTTCACAAACCATCTGCTTAAAATTCTCAACCAAACTACAACAAAACTTTGCAAATTCGTTGATATATTTTAATTATACGTTTCAAAACGTTTACAGACTAAGATCGTACTAAATGAGAGTTTTCACTGGAGGTGGCTGACATTTTCTGTACTTTCGCGAATTTTTTTTTAAATTAAAAATATTTCATTGCGAGTTTCTAAACATTTCATTTCAAAGCCAATGTCATGCTAGTTAACCATGAACAATTTCGTTTACGTGAGTCAATTCGTTGTCATGATTTGCAGGGCAGCGTAACATGCATATTTTTAACTTAAACGCACCATTATGAAAAAAACTATGCGAGCTAAAATTATTTCGTGTAAGGGAACTGTACACGCAAGTACAATCCGCAAAACTAACGCTATTCTACAAAAAAATAAAATAATGCACTAAGCCCACATGAACGTCCTTAAGGAATCGTCCCAGCGTTAGCCTGAACTGATTAAAGAAATTCTAAGTAATATAAATAAGAACGACCAGCCCGTTAATCGAACTTGGGTCATCTCGAATGCAATCTTTTTTTTGTGCCATTGATTCACCTCGAAGGATGCGCGAGACGCTGTGTCGTGCGCCTCGTAATAGCTGGTTTACAAACCAATACATTCTTATAAGAAGCGTAGAACACGTTATGCTCTCGGCTGGAGAGATGTTTACCACATATAGCTGCTTGCTTCTTAAAGAGGGGGTGGGGAGGAGAGGGGGTGGGGTGGAGAGGGGGGTGGTATGGTCGTTAGGAGATGGGGCTTCCCGCAGGTGCACGTCTAGGATACATCCTCCTTGGTCTGGAAGCACACGGTGACGTCAGTTCTCGGGTGCAGTGTTGCCAGACATACGACTATAGTCGGACATGTACGACCATTTCGAAGTTTGGTACGACGTACGACATAGGGTCGTACACCAATTTGTATGACTATTTTTAAATATTGGTGGTGAAGATTTTACAATTATATGTTGTGTCTAATAATTACGCTGCACAATATTTGCAGTTCTAAAAAAGTAAAAATCGAACATTGTAACGAAATCGTTCTCAATGTTAACCCGGCAGGCAACAGTCGATACTTGCATTAAAATAGTTCAAAGGCATTACAACAGAATGATCTTGAATGAAAATAATTTTTAATACATTATTAAAACATGTTATATTCTAGTTTTGTCTATATTCTCTTTGAAAAAGACGAATGAGCTGTTAAAATAATTGTATGTTTGACCTAAACAAGTGTTCAATTTGGTGAGGTTATATTCCTTAACATAATTTTTCGCATATTTTTGTAGCCTACGCATTTTTGTCATGTCAATAAAGTAACTGTCAACATGAATAGCAAAAAAAAAAAAAATTTCCCAAATAAAATAAATGTGGGTTTGCATTTACGTATTTATTTGAAAAATTATAGTATTTACGACTATTTGCTTCAATGTACGACTATTTCTAGTATTCGGTACGCCTTCTGGAATGCTGCCAACTAGCAACACTGCTCGGGCGTCCTTCAGGCGATGCGTGTGTCTACTCATAGACCAAGCAGGTCAACATATGCATATGCTGCTGGCCCTAGCCCGCTCAAGGTCATGGTAGGGAAGCACTGTCTACCTGGCAAAT
>PNEQ01090679.1:0-10095 GCA_003012365.1 Medauroidea extradentata
TGTATTACAAGAATTGGAAGAAGACATTTATTACTAGAGGTAAAATAATACTACCCTACACTACTTATAAACACCTTACAGAAAAAAAATACTCTAAGACCTACACGAGTGGAACATATTCAACGCCTTACGAGAATGCAACATACTAGAAGAATTCCTAGCAGTGTACTATGATACAAGACAGACATAAAAGGGAAAAATAAGTGTTAGGTTAAAGGAAGAACAGAAACAAGGCTAGAAATGTAACTTGTTAGAAAGACAGGTCATGTTAAGTTAAGTTAGGTTAGGTTAGGTGCGGTAGCGCTCTTAATGGTGATACTTGAAAACAGAGACGGACTAAACCAGTAGTACATACAACACCAATGCTATCTAGCAGATGACACTAGAACCAATACGACTGGTATAGCTACTAGCTCTTCTGGTGGAAAGACTCAGCACCAAAGTCTTAATAATCAACGCCATCTAGGAGACGATCAGTAACTACTGGCAGCCCTACCTAGAGGACAACAATAAAACTAATTAAAAAAAAAAAACAAGATAGAAGGTTGAGCCAATGAGGGTAGCTAGGTATCAAGACAACGGTCATTAAACAAGATGGTGGGTAGACCGTACACATTTAATTACGAGACACATGCTGAACAGATCCGGTGATCCGGCTCCAAGGCTCCTGCAATAGAAGGAACTATACTACACTACTGTAGTGGTTATTGAATTATTGTCACTTAACATATTCATTAACGCAAATTTCACTGTGGTATTACGCCCATACTATTGACAATAGAGGCGTGGTTCCTGTACTCATTATTCTTGATTTAGGTCTGGCTACCTGTTCCCGCGAGCTTTTCCGTGAATTACTTTCCACCCTGTATATACAAATATATAATATACAAGTCCGAAACAAACATAATGGTAGGCCTACTCATGAGCTCCCGTCCTAGTAGATCGTCAATTAATTTTCGTCATACATTATAAAAGTATTGCTCCCTGAATGACTTCATGTACAAAATAAACATTCATAGGTTTATATAAGTGAGATTGACACTACACTTGTTGCTCGTAATCGTACAGGGGACGTGTGAATATTTGTCTTTCATTTGTGAGTAACTAAATTGTACACAGCTAATGTGCTTCGCGGGCTTTCTAGTAGCTAACCGTTATATTTAAAACGTACTGTGAGTTATACCACAGCTGAACACATCTACGTATAAAGGATTGTTTTAACTATGCATGTCATTACTTTGTTTAGGAAGAAACTGGTGGGGTCCGCGCTTTAGGTTACTTTATGTTAAAATCCTCTCATTCTTCGAGATGAGATTAATATACAGTCAAAAGTTCATTGCCTTACCCGTAATTCGAACCTGGAACCGTTCACACAGCACGAGTACATACCAACCGACCGTGTTACGGGGATTGGTGCTAATTACGTGTATTTTTTAACTTCTGAGTGTACTAAAATATTTATTCATTGTACTTCTGTCATGTATCTCGGACATAAACCAGTAAGGCTAGTATACTCGAGCCATTCGAGCATCTTGATAAGAGGAATGAGGAGGTTCATGCACGGGCTAACCGCTGAATGCCTTATAAGCATGACACTTGTAGGAAGGCGGAGTATACGTTGTGTGTCCTAAAACCAAAGAATAAATGTTTTAAAAACTTAATTTTCCTTCTTCGCTCAAAATATTGAATATTGTTATGATATTGTCTGGCAAGTCGGGCAGCGAGAGGTTCGAGCTGCAACTAGGCCAGCGTTTGGAAACCACGCAAGACAGCAACTCACCCCACCCCCCTCTCGCAGTGGCGCAATAATGAGGACAATCACGCCAAGATAATGTCTTGTTATCAAGTAAACTAGGTCTGTCGTTTACCAACACTCATCCGATCTACAGCAGTCCAGCTCTCCTCCGGGACTCGTGGATCGAGTCCCGGCGGGGGCGTGCTCGTTCGTCGATGCCATCTACTTCATTCATTCAGCTTCCGATAAGGTGGCAGCAACCCTCAACTTAATATCCTATTTTCATAATCAGTAATATTGCGCTCCCCTCATTGTAACCTATTTTGTATTCCGAGTACCTGCCGTTGTAGTACTGTAAATGCCCGTTCATCCATAAATGTCTGAGTCATTTAACCCTAAACATCATCTTAATAAACCCGCAGTGTAGCTACCATCTGAATGAAAACCCCCGAATAATAATAAATTTGTAACGGTATATATTTCAATAAACCTTCAATAATAAAAAGCTATGCAACACTAGCGGAGTCGCCGTTTAGCTATCAAGATGTCGTCAACTACTGTATGTACTGTTCTACGCCAATATAGCCGCGACCATCGCTCGGGTTTCGCAACTCACACTTGTAAAGCGCTTACGAAAATGTAGTAGGTATAATCTACTCGGTAATATTGATCACGTGATCAGATTTACTCAGTCGTGGTATGCTTAACGTTCTCTTTTAAACGTATGAGAACTCCAATAAATAAATGCAAAAAAATAAAGCTGCAGGAGCTGTGCATTTCAGTCGCCGATCTGACAAATCTGTGTTACTAGACTAAGTTGGGATAGTGCAGAATATCCATTTGTCCTTGTAAAATAGAAGTTTATGACATTTCAATTGCGATCTAATAACGTAGACCTATAACATACAAACATGCTAGAATTAAGTACCCAAAATTATCCATTGCAGCAAAAGCCTGCAAAGTGAAAGTCACAAAGCCACTTTTTTGTATCATTACTCGGGAGTTAACCACATACAAATATTTAGAAATTTTAATTTCATGTGTTCGGGAGACCTAAAATATTATATAATTTATTCTATACCTCTGTCTACGACATCACGACTTTTGACGACATTTCCACTTGATATACTTGCCCCGACTCCTCGTCCAACAAAAGTACGACATTCTAACGTCGTCTTTTTTGTTGGACATGCAAGTTATTTAGAAATTTCTGACGAAGGTTGGCTGGGTACGCACCAGGTTTTTCTAACGGCTTTACTGTAATTTCAACTCTATCTGGTAGATCGAGTAAGGTTTTCGTAAGCGCCTCTAGAGCACTAGTGCTTGATGTAACTAACTTTCCTGGCCCTAGTATCCCCCTCACCCCTTTCATCACTCTCTATCACGCTCCTAGTCTGGTCACTAGCTCGGAAACCTTGAGCAACAGTGAAGCAGATAAGACCGGTTAAAAATAAGAGGTAAAAATAAAAAAGATACGTAAAAAAGTGGGGTGGCAAACGAGTACATTTGCCCCGGGTGACAGACCTAGGGTGGAGGAAATTTGTTTTCTTCAATTAATGTTATTTGTTATTGGAATCAGGAGTTTACCGACAAGGATAGTGAGCTGTGCAAGGGTAGGCCAATAAACATCAGCCACTAATCCATACATGTTTCAAGTTGCATGTACAGAGATAATGGAGTCGCAGTTTACTTGGAGAAGGGGTAATATTATTTCCTGCTTATTTACATCTATTTTAGATTTTCATCACTAATACTCTTATTCTACACAGCATAAATCCTTACAAAATATTCAGTAGAATAAAAAGTCGAGCAAAAGTTACGCTTGTGCAGAAAGAAAATTCAATTTGAGATTAACGTTACGTTCACTGAAATTTAATTTAGCTGTATTATATTTTCAGTATGTTACGTATTTTTGTGATATTTGATTGAGTAGGCTACTTGCATGAGAAAAATGTAAAAAAATGGTGCAACTATTTAAAAAATTGTATTTCGGTAATTATGTTAATTACTTTTATATACATATAATTCAATTCAACTTTAAAATTTATGTCGTAATACTGTGATAATCCACATCTTAGAATGACTGTGAAAGGCAACAGTACACGATTGAAACCATTAAGAGGTTTGCTTCTGATAACTTTTTAATTACTCTATAAAGTTCAAGGCAAAGTTAGCGAAACATTAAAATCTTACTGGAGGTGAACCTATTATAACCTACGATACCAGGAAAATTTCCCCAAAAATTAAAGGAACATGACTAAATAAAAATAATTATGCTGTACAATATCGAATGTTTTAATCCTAGTAATCGCGATGAAAATATACGTCAATAAATTTTGCTCACCTCTTAACATCAAGAGCATTAGCGTTGGTGAGGGGTGACGTGATGTGAATATGGAGCAGGGCAGTTAGATTATAGAACACAGCGAATTTGTTGCTAATGGTAAAAGAGTGTTATGTTAATTTTATTTGTTAGCGAAGTGCTAAAAAAGTAACGAAGACTCATAAGAAATATAAATTTAAAAAAAAATTCTAGTAAGTCGAAAGTAGTTATCCGGCCAGTTACATTCGTGAAATGACGGGAATATTTTGGAAACATCTACAGTGAAAAGATTTCTGCTTTGCGTTGTATTCTTTTGTATTTTCACAAGAAAAAACATATTTATGTACCCAGTTTAACGTAACATCAGTTAATTTTGACGGTTATGACTGCGGTTTACTTCTCGCGCACATTTGCTTTAATGTCAGTTAAAATTTTCGTACTAAAATAAACCCATATTATGGCAGATTTTGCATCGTAGCTATGTGCAGTACGTGACACAAGCATTCAGAGCTGCCTAAATTTATTTAAGATATTTGAGTGAATTATATCATAAAATGTTTTCAATCAAGAACTACAAGAAAAATGTCGCATATCTGATACAAAATAAAAATATTTCAAATACCGGTGATAACCAACGGAATAAATGTTTATTAACTTAGTCTTCGACTCGAAGCAAAATAAATTTGAGTAGTCTGTTACATTTACAATTTTTTCGTTAATTTTACGCATTCTTACGTAGAATATAGTTATGAATTTTGTTACAACAGGTTTTAATCAACGAGCTTAAAAAGTTGATTGTGTAGGATAAATCCGAAGCTAGAAGTCTGTTGAGAATTGAGACATTTTAAATTATTTTCTTAATCATCAGCCCGCTTCGTGGAAAAAATTATTCCTTCAACATATAGTTAAGTTTAGTTGCGCGCCGGTATACTACAATATATAAGAGTATACTTTTGAATCCTAACTAAGTACTGTACACAATTGTGATTGTCTCAGTAATTGTTACATGGATTCATTACTAATGTCCTCACTGTCGACGAGGTCGAAAACCCTAGCCTGTTATTTTATAGAACTGCATCGAAATTACTTATATCGATTTCAATTTCACCAGCACGCATTCATTCTGGTTATAACAACTTCACGAAATGAGAACAAACGAAGAATGTATGATGTTTTTGAAATGTGTAGAGAATATTATTTAATTTAGGTTTACCGGTGCACGTTTGACTATTTATTGCATTAAAAACGAATTATATATAGTCTACTCGCTATTTTGCGCGAACGTCATCTGGACTAGAAGTTTTTTTGTACCTAGAAAGTACAGAAGTGAACATAAAACTTTTTTTGTATTTTCTCGCCTATAATTAGCAACACGCGTACAATTCATAATTTACCAATAATTATGAATTTTATTGTATCTTAAAAATCAAATTACACTTTGGTACAAGAGAGTAAAACTCCTATTTGTTTTAACACGAATTAGACGTGCAAATTTGAATTAAACTGACAAAGGCCTATACAATGGGAAATTTAAATGAATTTTTTGTTGCTCTCAAACTCATGTAGAAATATAGGTTATTAAATTAACAAACTAAATATTTCACTATCCGCAATATCTGAAAACTGGAATAAAATTTTTTAAACAACTGTTTAAGTTAATTATAGAGAATAATTAATATTACATGAGTTTTGCAACAAAAATTATCAGAATAATTTGATAGTATAGATAACAATATATGCTAATAAAACGTCGTATTGGAATCAAAGTAAAAATTTGAGCACATTTTTGGTTCGTGGACAATTAACACTGTAGTTAAAAGTGTAATGGGGTCAGTCGATTTTTCAGTTACTTATTATCACATACGTCATACCGCTGATTACGTTGTAACTTATGCTAAAGCGCTTAAAAAGTATTACGTAAAGAACTAACCTTAACAAAAGTTTTCGAGAAAGATAAAATAATTTTCACCTAACAATATTCTGTAAGTAAAAAATTTCTCGGGCAACGCTAGTTAATACTTTAACAAATAACATGATAAAAGATTTTAAAGAAGAGCTAACTTGGAGAGCCCTGAGCACGGTTATCAGCCATATAGTTCTGTCCAATCATAGAGCATGAATAGCTTGTCACTGGGAAAACAATGGACGACCTCATAACTAAGAGCTTGCCGCTTTCTTTGTTTTTCGGCATGAGCAAACATGGGCGTTGGCTGCCGTGTTCAGTTTCACCCGTAGTGAGTCATTTATGCCATTATGATTCATGCATTGAAAATAGCGTATTATGAAGTTTGCAAGGGCTGTCCATCTCTACCTTAGTTTTCAAAGCGCAGCTTCGTGTTTTGAAATAACATGACTACCAACCATAAATTTTACAAATATACTCAAATATTCAGCAGATATCATCTAGTTTCTTAAAGAAACTTACTATTCATTTGGCTTATTTTTTATGGTAGGAATATGTTTTGTAATAAAAGGCAACAGCGTAGATATATTAAACGGCAATTCAACATTAGGAAATAAATTTGTATAACTTATTTTGATATGATTTATTTTTCGAAAAGTTACACTTTACGTAACAATATAGTATTATATTATAATAACCTAGTAATTTAGATCAAACTCTATGGTTCATTTTAATTTTACCAAACTCGCAGGTAAGTATTTTCAAAGTAAAATTGCTAGTTTGCTATACTTACCAACGGAACACTTCGAACACAGGATTTCAACTCGACTACAAGTCTGTGAACTCTCGAATGAACTTATAAACCGACATTTTTACCATTACCCTCTTCTTTAATTTATTTATTTGTGTGTGTATAGAACAATGTTTGGAACTCTTTATAAAAATATGAAAATAAGTTTTGTAACAAGTATGTTACAAACACATATTTAGTTTTTATACATATTCTATGACAGTTTAAGTTGCCGTCAGAAACACTTCATAAGTATATGCCTTAGTGTGCTCTATTTTCACGCACTTCCCTTAGTAAAGAACTTGTTAAAGATCTATGATAAAATATTTTAGAAATTAACTGTCAGTTTTGAGGAAGTGTGATGGGTACATACGAACACACTGTTATTTGTTATTGTGGCACAGCGATTCTCTACAGTCGAAAACAAAAATTGTTGTGTGTAAGGTTCTTTTTTTAAATGAAGGAATGTCAAGAACATTTACCGAAAAATAGAAAAAGTCAAAGTAAATTCCTTTCATCCTGGTGCAATTTTTTTCCCCGGAATTTGTGCTCCTTATACTTAGACATTTTATTCCTAGATTTTCTTTGTTGGAAATATTTCTATTTCGACACAAACTGACGTGCTCTAAATTAACGTACTCGAGAAAATATTTCTTCAGTTAAAAACACGTAAAAAATTTCATAAAAAAATTGGCGTCTGCACGCGGGAATATAGTTCCACCCCAACAATATTGAAATAGTACATGAAGCGGTGATATATTAAGAAGTAAATTAAAATATATGGCAAGAAGGCTGGTAGAAAAGAACTAGTAAAAAGCAGACGAATATGAATATGGCAAGTCGACAGGTAAAAAAACATATTTTAACAGGCAACGGTGTTAACAAATATTGATGGTGTTATCAGAGGCAATAATTTCCTTGCACATGTTTTGATACCAATGGACAAAAATAAGACGGTGATTCAGTGACATGACAAAATCATTCAGCCTAAACTAATTCCTCCTCCTCTACTCAGCCTAAAAACATTGAACCTAAAGTCGTTTAATCTAAAACCGTGTAACCTAAAATCGTTTAGCCTAAACCATTCATTCTAACTCCGTTTGGTTTACAATCGTTCAGGATAAAAGCTTGCCTGCTGTTAGAAACCACCTTACTACCGAGAAACTATAATTTTATCGCACATTGTGTACACGTATGCAGTGCTCTGTAGTAAGAAATGTTAGAGATGTATTCTCGGTACATATTTCAACACCTGACGACTATACTGCAGCACGATATCGAACACTAATCATTACTACCTTGTTAAATCGTGTTCCACTTATAATCTTGTTAGTAATATGGTTGCATGGCCATGTCTATCAGAAGAATTCATGAAGTATTTTTGTGCCTTGCATCAAATGTTTGGTTTTGCAACATTAAAGCTGACAATCGAAGTAACATTTATGTGAAAAAAACTCAAACTGTTATATTGTTTACGAGTAGTGAAAATAATAATTTCTAACGTTTATTATTTCAGTGTAAAGTTTACGCACTAAAACTGCTGTATTGGACTACAATTAGGTCAAGGGGAACATGCGAGTTTTACTTTTTCAGTTTTATTTCATGAACAGTGCAATGGGGGGTCATGATTGAAGTATTCTAATTGAACTTGAAGTTAAAAAAAAAAAACATGTGCCATAAAATGAAAGTTATGAGTTTTAAATACGTTAAGAAATGGCATGAGGTTGTTTCTGATTGAGTATTTAGTAGAATATTAGATGTTATTATTACTTAAATAAAACTGCGGCCTCAGATACTGCCCAAGTTTGCTTATGCAGATGTCTTAGGCATAGGTAACATTCGTAATAACACTGCCACAGCACGCAAATAGCATAGCCGCACACAAATAGAAAAGAACACCATACTACATTCGCGTACAACAGACAAGCGTCCAAAATTATTTGAGAGACTATTTACTGTATTAAATTGCTTTATTCTCCGCTTTCGTATCTGAACAAAATCAAAATATTTCCTTTTGTACTTCGTGCGTAAACGATTAAAATAAATAATCACTTTTACACAACTTCTTAATATAAAATTACACTAGCGTAGTGTCCGCACTGCTTCTTGATTGTCTACGCACTGAACACGGCGCACGGCGCACAGTAAAGTTAAAAATTCGTAAAAATTTATGACATATAATTTGAAGTAGAAGAAGAGTGGTCTGTTCCATTGTTCGATCTATGACTTATACATTGCAAAACATTTCTAAAATATGTGCAAGCTCTACCACAACAGACAAGTAAATACGATTTATCCCATTTTAAGAAAAGGAATTCCATAATTTGAAGCAATGTTAATACTTTTCCTATAAGTAAAATTTTCACACTTTCTGAAAAAAAAATTAAGTGAGATTAAAAGTAATTGGTAACATTAATTATGCGTATTTACATTTTAAATTAATGTTTATGTGCATTTTGTTAACACACTTTCTCATCAGGACTATCATAATAAGTGATGTGTGGCAACGGAAATAAATGCAAGCAGCAATTTAAATGTCTTTAATAATAAAGTTTTACGTCGTCTATTTTAACAATTTTTTCAGGATTGAAATAAACAAAAATTAAACCATTTCCAGCTGGGGTATCTTAAGTGTTTCGTGTTTTTCCCTACGTCTCCCAGTGTCTTACGTTTGTGTTGTAATTACATTATTATATTAATTCTCTAAGTATGCAATTTAGGTGTTCATTGTCTGTCTATATTTTCAAACTGCATATACTAATTAGGCAGTATTTTGGTAAATCTTGCGCCAATTACGGCTGTATGGTTTCATACTACGGTTCAATTTAGTTACAATTACAGTTAGAGTATTTACTCTTGTGTCGTAAGCCCAAGACACACGTGCAATCCACATTTTTCTACTTAATTCAGTGCTCAAACTTGCAAAACGAGCAGCGTGGTGTGAAAAGCAACAACGCTTGTCGTAGCTAGGATTCTGTATAGTTATTATTTACACAAAATGAGACTGTCTAATTTTACTCCGTTTCTATTAACTTGCTTTCTTGTCTGTCTGTTTGTATGTTATTTTTAACGATTCGTGCAATGTGGGCAAGTTATAAAACATACGCCAATGCAGCAATGGGTGTATTACAGAAAACCAGAGAATACACTTAAACAAACAGATAAGTAAACAACCAACGGGATTTTGTTTGCAACTGGCAAACGAAGGAGAACATATACAACTCCGCAAGGAATTCAGTCAGTAAGTTACAAACAACCAAACAAAACATTTAGTCAACTCAAATGGGCGTCCAAGTACAGAAAACCAAACACGAAAAATAAATAACCAATATTATTCACCGTAA
>PNEQ01090680.1:0-16473 GCA_003012365.1 Medauroidea extradentata
TAAAATATCTTAATATAAAATTTTACCTTCCATATCTTGGTGGACTTAAGACAAGTACGGAGTATTTTTAATAGTTTTAATTGTCGAGTATATACAAATTATTACTCACTGTATATAAAATAGGCGCATATTTTACGATGTATATTTAATAAACCGTTACAATTCATACTCTACGAATTTTCAGCACGTACGCGATCAGTCACGTTTAGCGTTTCACGTGAATGAAAAGCTAGACTTGAAAAATGCATGACACATCTTCAATTTAGCACGAACCTTTGAACATGACACCCCACTGTTCACTGCTCAGTGGGACACAACCACAGCCTTATCATTCCTGCGGTGGCCACCTTCACTACAATGGCAGGAGACAGTACTTAGTCCGTTCTTTCCCTTGCTACCCTCGCGAGAGAACCTTCTTTACTACCTGGGGGTACAAAACGCCTGAGGGTAAAGATCGCCTGTTACACCGCCTCGTCCCTCGCTGCCAAATCTATCGCGAACACTCACCAGATAAACGTCGCAATTACTCTGTCTCTGCTTACGTAATAATCGCCCGCGACGACGCCCAGAATATTCTCAGACCTCGCTGGTTGATGTAAGCAGAACATTCTAGGTGTTGCTGGTACATTCAGTTACGTCCGAGCTGAATTCTTGTCCCGGATGACTGACAGGTGCTCATGAATTCAGAACGCCTGTGACATCAGCTAGGCGTGAGTGGCCCGCGTCGCCAGGGATGGGAGGAAGGTGGGGCGCAGTCGACTGACTCGTCGTGGGACTACAGATAGCGAAGCAGGGTGAGGGGAAAGAGGAGGGGAGCAGTCGTCTGTCTCGATAGTGATTTAATAATTTACATATATGTTTTGGATAGTGTAAAGTTAAAGAAAATGGAAAATTTAAATTATAAAATAGTGTCGTCGAGCTTGTTTACAAAATAGTCTCGTAACCATTTTGTTTTAAAGCAAATACAGCATTAAAACACGACATCGGTTTCGTGCAAAATTGTACGACGAATATAAATTATTTCGTACAAACCAGTGTGGCCTTTTCTCTACACCATGGTTATGTTTGTCCACTAAAATATAGCCAACAAATTCAAAATTAGAATGCTATTCTTCCTCATCTGGCAGTCAACCTTTATTTACGGCCGCCTTGATTGATTTGCAGCTTTAGAAATTCTCAGTTTTTTCTTAGCTATCACTCACTTTTCGTATCTGAGATGAAAGCTCCTCACACTTCTCTCTAATATGCCTTAAATTTTGCTCAGTATTACAGGGCACTCGGCCCTAAGGTCGGGATTACAATGACTTCATGTTCACTTTGCTTTAACTTTCACGTAAGCAGGAAATACCTTGACAAACACACTTGAACGGGACCCATCGCAATCGCGTCACTATATACTTGCGTAACGAAAAGCTTGTCGAAGTCAAGCTTTTAAGTTAAAGTGATATGTGAAGTTATACCACGTGATCGCCTGAGCCAATCACATTTCAGAGGATGTCTTCTATTGTGTCATATTATCTTTGATTATTAATTTCAAAGCTCTCTCACGACGTTTTTCATTGCCTGCTTACAGCTTACGTGAAGGATCGTAATGTGTCACCTCAATTGATTACGTATTACTTAGACGTGAACGTGATAAAGATTGTAAGTAGTAAGTGATACGTGAACGTGAAGCCATCGTAATCCCGGCCTAAGGCTGATCTCACTCACTCGTTCACCACTTGTGTAATCACCTCAATGCACAAGGAGTTCAGCTGGCGTGGGTCTACCCCACAAAGTGTTGGTACTAAGAGACGGGTGAAGGGCGACTACGGGCTGCTGGAGTGTCAGGGGAAAAGGGGGCAGGATGTGGCAACGTATCTAACCTGCAAATGTACCTCGCCGCATGTGTTAACTAAGAGGTGGGTGGGGACTGCTGTCTTCCGGTGCCACCAGACATTTACGGACGACTTGAAAAGAGGCGGAGCTTCAGTCAGGTGTGGGATACAATTCCTATTTCCATGGATACCGCAGCCGAACATAACCTTCATTTAGCTGTTTGGCTTCACGTGTCCCAGATGAGATGTACGTCAAGAAAATTGATTATTTGTTTGGAATTTGCCATTATTTTTTTCAGGTAAACATTAATCTTATGTATTTGCGTATCTTAACCATGAAGTAGAAACTAATATTTTTTACCCTTGCGTGCAAATATATGAATGCGCAACATTTATGCTTTCTGCAATTACCAACTAACAAATCAGCATGTTTGTAAACAAGCTTTGTTTCCCACAGTACTTTTCCCCTGCGGTGACGTAATATAATAATCTCGGCTTTGGTAAATTGGTTTTGAAACATATTTTTTACTATAAATCCAGGTGTTATTACTACTTTCAACCTAGACATTATTGAAAGGACTAAGTTCCGTGATTTAAAAAAAAAGTACAAATGCGTCTTTTAAATTTCCAATAATTTTAGCAATTCTTATATGATATTCCTCCAATAGAATATTATGGACCTGGAATATGAAACAAATACGTCTTTTTTAATAAGAGGGTTTACCTTAGCCCGAAAAATGTATTTTCATGTCGAGCCCTTTTTAAATGACGGATTGAATTGATACAGGACAGCTTTGAGACTGCCCTCGACCAAAACCACATTGTCCTTACACGCCGTGCGCCAA
This sequence comes from Medauroidea extradentata, assembly GCA_003012365.1. Taxonomy (NCBI): domain Eukaryota; kingdom Metazoa; phylum Arthropoda; class Insecta; order Phasmatodea; family Phasmatidae; genus Medauroidea; species Medauroidea extradentata. The sequence goes on from PNEQ01090680.1 coordinate 2,663, forward strand.
ACTGACGTGCATTGTTTACGAGGTATTTTTCCTACGGGTCTGTACGCGGCGACCCTGAAGTTATATCTTAGAACAGTATTGTTCAGCGGCTAGGATGCTCGCCTCCCACCGTGGCAATACCGCTTGCTTCTTGTTTTGTGTTTTACGAACCCGGATGATATTTTTGGAGTTACGAAGCAAAGAAAGTCGTTTTTAGGCATTTTAAGTGTCCCTAATTCATGTGTATAATTAGCGTACTGATTTTTTTAAATAAAAATTATATAAGCATAGTTTCGCGTGTGTTAATTGTTTATTAAGACTCACGTGTTGGGAATAAGTTTAACAGGTTCACGTGAAAAAAAAACGTAACACCACATATATATGCCTTATAACGTACTAATTGTAATAAATGTAATAATAGTGTGCAGTCATGGACGAGTTGTAAATAGTAAATGTAAAGTGACATAATATGACCACGCAGATATAGGAACGCTATAAACACAAATACTAATAGAGAAGAACTGGTGAACGGCGTCGAGACAGACTTAGCATTGCCTCGATGTTTGACGCACGACTTCTGTTTTGTATACTGGAGGACGTTCTTTCCTGAAGCATTAATCTATAACTGTAGGTTTCTTGAAGCCAATTTGCGAAAATTAAACAAAAGCAATCCTAGACAATAGTTTTAGCCTACGTTTTCAACGAAATTGTTTACATGGTTACGAACTTCTGAAGCACTATCTCTGACGCCGGAACCTCGTGCGTTTAACTGCGGCGCAAGAGATCACGCGTAACGAATTAGTCATTCTGGGTAAATATTTACTCATAAAGTTAGCAAATACCACTATCTAGGATTGTCATTGATTATTTTATCCATATTGGCTTCGAGAAAAGCGTAGAAATCAACTTATGTTTTCAGCGTTTATTTATCTACCACGCACTCTTAAGGGTTTTCTGATAAGAAAGCAGTTTGTCTCTTACGATATATTATTCGTCGGCAGAGTATTTACCATGCAATGGCTCCCTCACTGGACGAATAAGTTAGAAGTCACATGAACTACACTGAGAGAAAAAATTGTTTCATTATACTAAATATATTTGTTTGGGTCATGTTTGCTTCAGCTAAACAATATTTTGTTGGCAAGACCAAGCCTCGAGTCCTCCAAACAAATTTAATTATTTCCCTAGACCAAAGTATTCATTTAAACGCACTTTGTTTGGGCCAAACATATATTTGCTTACTACACGACGTCGAATAAATATTTTGTGTAAACAAACAACTCGTTACAACTTGTGAACAAAATAATATTGTTAGATATAAGTGATGTGCTTTGGACTAACAATTTTTTTTTCAATGGACTAAATGATTTTGTTTGGCGAAACTAAATCCATTTGGTTGACTTGTGGAAGATGGCAGACTGGCGTGCGTGAGCGACAAGATGGCGAACACTGTATATACCTCAACATTCAAAATATAAACTTGTGCGACAAGAAGGGCGTCTAAACTGTTAATCAGCATAATTAAAGGATCTTAATTTTAGCTATAACAATTTCAGAGCGGCTAATTCGATTGATCACAGAAGAACACGCTATAAAATTGAAAAACACCACAGCCGCACGTGTCGTTCTATATACTGCGGTGGACAGCGATAATTTTAATAATATTATTTGACGTCGTTTACCTTCTCGCAGGCGGAAGACATACATGTTTGAAAATACAGCAGTACAATCGTAAAAAAATTCCTATTCCTATACAAATAACAAACCTATCGTTACTGAAGCACTCGCAGCTCAGAGCCGACCCCCCGTGGCTCAGTTCGTTTTTTTCGAATGTGTTCACTAAAACAATTATACACAACATATTTCTTCAGACTTCTTTTATAAACAGTTCCACACATGCCAATGCATTTATGGACACGGAACATGTATATACTATATCAGCTTACCTTATTAACATTATTTTATGTAAATAATTGCAAAAATGTTAAAACGCGAGACGCAAACAAGACAAATCTTCCACCAAATGACTACTAGCGCTCGGCGACATGAAGGGGTCACTTTCTCTTGCTGGAGAGCATAGGCAGTGTCAAGACCTCTTCCTCTTAGACTGTGCACCAAACTGACCAATCACAGAGCTTTCCTGAATTTTAAGTTACATTAAGTTGATAATTTAAAATGCGAAATCGGTTTATTTTCACTTTAATATTAAATTAAATGACTTCTTTCATTTCCGAGTTTATTTAAATTTAATTTTACTATGGTTTTGTATTTATCTGGTCTCTTAGCGATTGAAGCGAAACTAGTGGCAGAAATTTTCCCTGTGCTAAGATCTCCCGTAAGAAAACGTATTTTCTTTATAACCTGTGGTAGAATTAACCTTATCACGAGTCACAACTGTATATAGGTAGGGAGCTGAAAAATTCGTGTTTTCTTTAACACACACGCTATAATTTCAGCAAATATAAGTTTCGTGTCACTTTCACAATTGGCTAGAGACATGCAATATCCGCGTTATATTCTGAGAGTTGACTAGACTCCAAGTGACTATACGCTTGTTCGACGTCTCCCGCTGGCCGATATTGTCGTGACTTGCCGCGGAGAATGCTTACACGGTAGAGAGGCCAATATCTGTAAAGACGTAACACACGTCAATGACAACACATAAATGTCCGTGTCCAATTGAATCGCCGATTATGGTCTATTGTCTATAGGAAAGTGAAGTTTAGTCTGCTACCAAATGATGACGCGAATTTTGCATGTCTCTACAAATGGCTGTTGACTTATCTATAGGGACCATTGTACTATACATACTCAAGCCACGTCTATTTGTTCATTGTCTGCTGTTCCACTGAGTAGCAGCTAGTTGACAAATAGTCGGAGCTTGAGTATGCATAGGATAATTGATTCTAGCCTACACGTAATTTAATTTGCGAAGTTTTCCAGTCGCTAGTTATTTAACATCCGCTGGAAGTCTCTGAGCCAATAACAACGTGCCACTGTATCAATGAGCAGCCATTGAACAGCTGTTCTTTGCTTGATATTCTTAGAGGCTAGCCTACACGACAGACAACCGGCGAAGTTTTCCCGTCTCTATATATAGGTAGCGTAATGTGTGTGTACAGATTGTAAACGATAAGCATGTACATCTATACACAGCAGTGTATAATGCTCAAGCTATTTTACCTCTGGACAAACTAACTTCAGCTAACAAACAAGTCGGTTAAATCTGGCCCACAGCAGCGCGCTGTAGTATGTCTTAAAACTAATTTTGTATAGTGATTGACGGGCATTTGCCGACCCTATGGAACACACGTGTCCTTTATCACACTACTCGCCTCGGGGCACTGTGTACTGCTGTGTTTAGTTGTAAACAATTATCGTGTACATCCTGTATTTACACATATACTTACTTCCCTTTGTAAGACAATAAATAACTTCAGTGAGCGAAGGAAGTATTTCGTAAATTGATAAAAAAATACGTTTTGATAAATTGTTTATCTTGGTGGGAAGGAAGTGGGCGGAGTTTGAGCTCGATCGCCGTAATTGAAGCGCCAAAAATGTATAGCATTGTCGGTAACTTGGTGAACTGCAGCCAAACAACAAGGGGGTCGAGTTTCCAGGCGAGTGTCCAGACCTGTTCTTCTACGACCGTGGTCCAAATATTGGGAATAGTGTGATCTTTGACGATTCCTGCATTAGGTTCGCATTATAAACAGAACAGTTTTTGGACATAAACCATTGCGGTGAATGTTGCCGTATTACAGAAAAACCTGCAATAAAAAAAAACAAAGGAAGGAAAACCAGTAAACTGTAGTCATCAGACAACAAAAGACATACGAAAAAATTAAAATCAATAAAAAAATAGTGTGTGTGAAAAAGGTACCAAATGGATGGACGACGACAACACAAATAACGAGAGACACGAATGGATGTGAACACCACAGACAAGACACAACATAGACAAAAAAAAAAACAGGCTAAAAATATTGACTTCCCAAGACGACGAAAGATGCGACGTTTGGAGAAATGGTATCTGTTCCCGTGTTGAGTCTTGCCTGTGCTCACATCCATTCGTGTCTCTCGTTATTTGTAGGTTTTATGGCGAAAATATTTTAGCAACATTTGGTTTCCTTGTGTCAGTTGCATATCTGCAGCTCTGCTACATCGTTTGTGATTGGATGATTTTACTCTCATGTGCCTCGGCAAATTACAGACGTCTGGAGTCACAATAATCATACTTTGATTGGTGCAGTCAAATGAGGGACGTGTCTGAGCAAAGACACGCTGCCAATAACCATGAAGCAAGGCTACCGATGTGCGCGTGAGACACTGAAACAATGCGGGGCAAAAATATTTTCGCCACAAAATCGTGGCTCTAGTTATTTGTGTTGTTGTCATCGTCGTTCATCCTTTTGGTGCCTTTTTCACACACACTATGTTTGGTTGATTTTTTTTTGTCGTCTTTCTCCAGTCGACTATATTTCACTTGGGAATTAATTTTGTGTTGTTTTGAATCTATTTCTGTCCTTGCGTTGCCTTCTGAGATATGACTACATTCCGTCCAGGAATAATTTCATGTTTCATGTCTGATGACTACAGCTTGCTGCATTTTCTTACTTTGTTTTTTGTTTTATTGTGTTTTTTTTTTTTGCAGAACGGTAAATTCGTCTGCAATGGCGTATGTCCAAAAACCTGCACGTGTCATATGTTTGCGCTAATGTATATAGTTGTAGAAATCCCCACCATAAGCAGAGATGCGTAACTATGGCTGTTGGCATCTCTGCATTGCTATCTTTAATTTTTGTTTTGTTCTAGTCTTTCGTATGTCTCTTTGTCTCTTTTTGATTCTCGGCTTTTGGCCAAATACCCTCATTAAAACACTTTTGGTTTAACCAGTCCATTCATTTTCCGCGCGAAACACCGTTTTGAAACTCTAAATCATGTAAGCGCTATGTGTGACGGCAGGCATAACTTCTCGTAAATAAAGCTTGTGTGTGCGGCACACAGCCAGTTCTTGGCCCAATTCTCCGCCGGGAATGAAACTTGCGTTAGCTGGCGGGATTTGTAGCATATGAAGACTAAGTGGGCAGGCAACTTGGCCAGAGAGCCGAGACGACAATATGTTTCGTGACATGAATACAGCGTCTCTTTCCCGTCCCACAGCATCCTGTATTGATCTGCCGTGGCCTCCGGCTGGTGGATCGTGCCAGTCTTTACTGAGATTTCGCTAGTAATTTGTTGCGGCGTTGAAAAATGCTGCCTCGGCATTTAACCTGACTGTTGATGCAGAAGATTGTTATCACGGACCTCGTTATTGGAATAGGGAAAACGAATACTTAACCGAAGGTTGTCGAAGTTTCTCTCCTCCGACTGACAACTTATCAACGAAAAATAAACGTAACAATAAAAAATCAACGAATGAAGTCATGCATCTATAATAACGCATGTCGTTAACGAATAGTTTGTTTTGCTTAGTACGCTGAAAAGTTCAATGTAACTGTGAAAATTGTATTATAAACATGGTATTTCTGAAACGTTTCTCTTCGTAATTCATGATTCATTTTAAGACGTTGGTACTGGGGAAATGGATAACCTACTTCAGGAGTCTTCGGCGAAAGTAACATTCTCGTTATTTAACACGTGAGTTAGTGCTCTCTAACTTTATCTCCTGGCCCTGGTGATCTCACAGCCACAAATAACCAATATGACATAATAACCTGAAGCTAGAGAGTGCATCTGTGATCGTACGAAGTGAATGTTTACAACCTGACTATAATTTTGCAAACTAACTTAGCAGTAGCAATACGGGAATGAGTTCACGTAATTATGTTACTGTTTGAAGGAAATGAATGCAACTCCAAGTAAATGCTAGCTGACAAATGTCGGACCAACTGACGATGTTATGACATTCCTGCTCGACGTCGTTGCATAGTGGCTGATTTACTTTGAGCGTCACATTCGTCATAGATTTTAACTTTGTAACTGGAAATTTGACATAAAAAATGATTCCTAAGAAAAAGTACCTTATTTGAATATTCATTGAAATTATGGACAGGTTAAAAACTTCGTATTTATTCGTATGTACAAGAACTGTTCCTATACGCCTATTTCAAAATAAACGGAATAACTTTTAATATGTCAATTTAAAAAAAAAAATCATTTTTAAAATTAAGAGGTGCTTTAGTTAAGGAGAAATCTCGCCCCTCGTGCTGGGTTTCAATTGATGTCTTTTAAAATTATTTTCATTCAAATTACGAAAAGCTTTAACTTTTTATGCCTACATACATAGTTGCTAATTTTCATACGCACATTATTGTCTGTTGACTATGAAACAGCGAACATTTATTTATGATTAAAAAATTATAACTTTACTGATTACTTCGTGATTTTCAGATTTTATGGTTTTATGAGTTTATCGCAACATTGAACCAGAGTTATGTAGTTGTATATTTACGACAAGCGTTCGTAAACAACTAAAATAAGACAAAAAAAACAGATAAAACCAGATTCCAACATGACTTGTGATACTTCACCTTAATTAAGGGTGCGGTTACAGCAATTTTCATTATCATATTTAAATTTTCATAACTGTTTCAGGTACTTTTTGTTATTTTTGACATATATCGTGACTAAATTTTAGTTTTGTAAAATTTTTATATCTCACTTTTTTTTTTTGCGTAATGGCTCGTAAATGTCAAAATTCGCATGCTACGGATTTATGTACGACACTAAAACCGAATGACATGGCAAACTGAAAAATCCCACAGTGGATACAATGTCGAATTATATAAGTTCACATATTTAAAAACAAAATAACAAAATAATTTTATATACTTAAAAAAATTTAATTTTTCAAATTTTCATTTTAAATTTTAGAATTTTTATTTAAATCCAAAATATTTCATTATGTTAGTGTCAACTTGTAGGCTTCGACATTGTTATTCACTGTGAATTTTTCAAGTTTGGTATGTCAGTTGGTTTTTGTGTCGTACTTAAAACCGTAACATGTAAAATTTTTACATTTACGAGCCATTACGCAAAAACTATTGGAGATAAACATTTCATAAAGTAAAATTTAGTCACAATTCATGTCTAAAATAAGAAAAAAATATCAGGTACAAATATAAAACAAAATTATGACGATGGACATTGCTGTAGACCGTGCTCTTAAGGCCACGCTCTCTAGTGTCACTTTTCAGCGATATTGACTATTTACGCCTAAACAGGAGCAGATATTAACAATATGTCTGGTAGGTTTGTTTAAAATCGCCTTCTCCATGCTGGCTGAATTTTTAAAGGCAGCAAATACTATGGTTCAGCTAATTATGTAACTAACGAAATTATGGTTAATTGAATTTTTGTCGATACCGTATAACTTTTTGTTTTGAAAAAAAAAAAAAATAGCTATCACGGCAAAATCAATTTTTAAACCAAACTACCAAACATATTTTTATATCTGCTCTCGTTTAAGTTTAAAAATAGAATTATCACAAGACATTATAAATAAGAGAGCTTCGCCTTAAGTTGACAGTATATTGTTAAGATGGCCGCCTGGTGTACGTTTTGTAGTCATTACATGGGAGTGTATTTTCCTCTTACAAAAGAAATCACGTTCAGCCTTTTTTCTCATAATGGCATGTCAAAGTCGACATTTGCATGCATAGACTTAACGACCGTGTAAACTAACAAACGCATTGGAATGAAATAATAGACATTGCAATTATATGCCACGGGCTACGCCTTGAAGTTTAGAAAACCCATTACAAAATATTTTTTTATGTAAAAAATTTTTCTTTAAAGAAGTAAACATTCCAAATTTCAGAAATGTTTTCAGAAACAGCCTACGTAAACTAGTTTGTAATGGGTTTTTATGGGTACTTAAAGTCATGGCCCTTGACGTGTAATTTTAATGTGAAGTATTTAATTTCTTAATTGTGTATTAATTTTTGTGGCGTTCATCAGGTAAAAACATTCAAATTTTGACGAGAAAACTGGTGGAGTTTCTTTTTCTTATACATGGCAAAAGGACTCACAAGTTACGTTCATGAAACAAACAGTATTTCATGCAGAAATAAAATAATGATTTTTTTTACTTTGTCAACGCCCTTAAGCGCCAGTTTATGCTGCTGCCACTGTCAAGCGAAGCACCGCGGAAAATTCGTTGTGCCTGTCCCAGTGAAAAGTTGTTGTACTTGTCATTTCTTGTAGATGGCTGTCGCTTAAATAAACCCAGGCTAGTAAATTAATGGGTACTGAAAACCCTGCATACTTGATCAAGTTTAGGCATATATGACAAGATAGCAAACCTCGCACATAAGTCTGTGACACATGCATCTAGATGGTTTGAAAATTAAATCAAATGAACTTATGTTTAAAAATACTCAAATACTAGAAACACTAAACATATTTCTGCTACACGTATTTAGCGGTGAACGTTCATGGCATCTCGCGTGTGCTTGTAAAAAATGACGCTCATTTGGCGCATAGCTGTATGAAGCAGTAAACAACAGTCACATCTCCTTCTAGACACAGGATATGCTATGAAGTCCAGGAGGTAGTTTCTTAGCTTTATTGGTTGTATGTTTGCTTAACTGTCGCTAATTTGTATACTTTGATTTAGACATTCAGAGCCAGTAGATACGTAGAGCATTATTTAACGGAATTTTTTAAGCTTGGGGAGTGTTAGACAATTTTATTGTATTTAAAGTTTTGGAACCGTAAAATTTATTCAAATTGTATTATGAACATTTTCTCTTCATCAAGCGTAGGATATATTCTTGGTAAACTCCATAACAAAAATAATAATGGAATATTTAATTAATTTTTCATGCAAAAGCATTGAAAAAGAATAATTATAGGTTGAATTTAAAGAACTATCTTGAAATGATTTTGCACGAAAAATTAATGAAAGATTCCATTATTATTTATGTTTAGAAGTTTACCGAGGATATATCATATGCTTTCTCGAAGATAAAATTCTGACAATACAATTTAAATAAAGGCTTTAAACTGAAAATACAATTACACTGTGTAACACTCCCCCTGAAGTGAGGTGACTTATCACAATTTACTGATGTCAGACTGAAATGAGTAAATATTTAGCTTGACTTCAACAACGACTTCTCAGATCAAAACAGTAAAGGTATACAAACAAATATGGTCTTAAAATATTTCCTAGCACATTATCTATTTCCTACTTAGCTAACTTTTTAATTTTATAAAATAGCATTCATGTTATGGAGGACTTAATTAAAAACACGACTTTAAGGAAACTTACCCCTTAAGCCTAGTACGCACAGGTATCTTTCTTGTGCAAGGAAGTGCGCATCGAAGGTGTACAAGGAAGTAAACACGAGCTAACACGCTACCTAGCATCCTACCATAGCAGCTTATCTGTTCAAACAACTAACTTTCGTGTACACCATTATTATATTAAATGCAGATTTTAAATCTGCGTTTGGGGTAATTTGGCCAATATTTGTGTCTACGCCAAAAATAAATTATGAAATTTAGATATTGCAATATTGTCGGCAGTAGATCCTGGGCATAAGCGACAATGCAAAATCCCGTAATATTCCTTCAACAGCTTCTTTCGTCCAGCTAAGCACTAATTATTTCCACATTCTCTATCTTTGTAATCTGCTTCATTCAAAATAATTTGCGCGTATATAAATATTGTTTGATTACGTTCAACTTGTACCTACAAGAGAGATGACTAGAACAGAACCGTCTCTATCCCGCAGTAGTTAGTATACAAGTCATACAAACCCTTGTATACTAGACATTAGTTAGTATACTCTATGGCCAGTCACACGAGACAAGTTAAAGGGCCTCCCTACCTGCGCTTCAAATGCGTTGCAGCGAGTTACGACTTTCCTTTTTCTGACGACACTGTTTAACGCGCATTATATTTGTATATCTACGAAAAGCATACACACTTCAAACCATATCGCTATAGTTTTAAAAATTCGGCACGTTTGTTAGAAACATTATTTTCGGGTCACTCAAAATGACCGAAAATGAGTTTTCAAGTCTGCCGTATCTGGAAAACTAACAGCCGGATTCTAAAAACACAACTATAGAAACAAGCATTAGACTTGGAACTACGCGGTCCATAAATAAAATAATGTTGTCGCCGCTTTATGTCCCATAGGTAAAAGGATAACAGTGAAGTACTGCAGGCCAGCTGAGTGGCTTGCACGGAGAGGCGATAATATATTACATACGTCAGTCAACGGCAACCTTACCGCTCCTGCCTCACACACGCGCAGCCTATCTAGGGAAGCCCCTTAAGGTATAGAAAAAAATTATGTGTACTAGGCTTTATGCTTACGCAGCAGTTGTGTCCTTTACTTTCAACTGAGAGCGAGTGTACTGCAATGTTTGTGGTAAAGTAAATAGAAAGTGTATGCAAAATGCAGACGTGATGTAAGAGTACAGGTTTCACGTCAGGAAACTGATCAAATATCACTACCTGCTGTATGAACCGGCAAAACACAGCGTAGATCAAGTAAAACTGGTCTTCCCTTTCACCTCAAGTTGCGATTGGAATCAAATATACCTGAATTGCACCTGACGCGAGAGGCACGGTCCATTTCGGAGTGGCAACTCCGTCGTCCCACGCCAACCTACAATCTCTACACAAATGTTGGTGGCAGCACGAATATTCTCGTATGTAGGTGTAATTTTACACGACGTGTGTACGTCTGTTTTTACAATTATGAAACGGAAAACATACAATAAATGTACGTAAAATGGCTATGCTATGGGCACGTTTACTTTAGCACAATATCATGCTGAATAACAAGTTCTTCAAAGGAAAAAAGTTACACTATAAACACAATATTTTACTTTCGTTACTTTCGCAAGTTTTCTAGTAGCGCAAAAATATACTTTATAGCCACGACTTGGGTTAAATAACGTAATTTTTTATTTTTCCGAGATGCATAGCAACGGCAGTGTGTTGTTATTCTACGTTTATTTTTAGCTGGGTACTGAAAATTTGTCACCCTAGGAAGGTTCGAACATGCAACTTCCTAATCAGCAGTCTACGATCCCAACCAACTATTATTTTTAAAATGTATAATATGAGTATTATTTTGATTTATAAACCAATTGTATGGTACCATGGCAAGGCTCCCACCTCGTCGCGCCAGATATTCTCCCACTTTAAGTCGACCATTTTAGATTAACCCCGAGGATTTGGGAGACACTCGTATTGAGACGATTTTTGAGATCAATTTGGAGGAACACTTATTGACACCCAGCCGGACCTGGGACTCGAACCCAGACCTCTCGCATGAAAGTCATCCGCTCAACCAACTGAGCTACAGGAGTCGACAGCCACTCGACCACCAGTGATTGTTGTCTGGAGTAGCTCAGTTCATGACGTGAGGTTCATTCATAAATACACTTCATGGATATACTAATTTACTGTTTGTGAGACTAACTGTTAATACTTTAAACCCACTGTTCACCATTTCAGAGTGCTCTGAAATAACTTCCTTCTTGCTTGCTCTGCGTATTTTTGGTGTATGTATTGTACCGTGTATATATATATATATATATATATATATATATATATATATATATATATATATATATATATATATAGAGAGAGAGAGAGAGAGAGAGAGAGAGAGTTCGTACTGGAAAACTAAGTTGCTAATAAGTTTATATGTAATAAATAAATGTAAAATTCATTGTAACCGGCGTATAGCCTTTAAATGTAAATAAATAACATATATATTGTAAATACTGCAAATTAGGTTAGAATAGTCTTAGAAAGCCAGTTGAAATTGCATTGTGTTTAGGATTGTTTGTTTAATGTAATTTAATTTGTAATTTAGTTCTGAGTACTGGCGAGCAACGCAGTATGACCGGAGGGTTGTGGCATTGTGTCACAGCAGAATGACGTTTAACACAGCAGGGGAGGGAAAGTTGCGAAAACAGGGGTTCAAAGCGAGCGAGCAGCCTTGAGCCGACGAGGGACAAGCGGCGAGGATGCTGAAAATTAGGGCACCTAGAGGCGTGGCTACGCCCACCCCCCTGCTGTGCGATTTAATATTAACTTTATAATTAGTCATCAGAATTTTAAAAAAATTTTCTAAATAAGTCCAAAGGGATATTAATGTTAATGTGTATGAATTAAAAAAAAAAAAAATGCAATAAATTGATACGGAGGAATGTCAGGGTTTGCTGTCGTCGTCACCCACGAGAGACGCGATTGGTTGAAGGTTAGAATTGGGGGCGGTCCTAGGAGAGTTCGCCATGTAGGCGCGAAGGAAAGTTAGAGAGACTCCTGAGGCAGCCTCCGCGAAGGGCGGACGTGTCGCGGGGAGCCACCGCGGCCGATTGTGGTAAACCACGTGTGTGTGTGTATATATATATATATATATATATATATATATATATAGAGAGAGAGAGAGAGAGAGAGAGAGAGAGAGAGAGATACTTCGACGGCGACCTCCACGAAGTGTGGGCGCGTCTCGCGGAGCCACCGCGGGCGATTGTAGTAAGCCGAGTATATAAAGAGACTTCTGCTGCGACCTTCACGAGTAGTGGACGTGGGTAAATTCGCGGAAATTCGCGGGAAGCCGTGTAGAAAACTGATTCTGGCCGCGCCTGTCACTAAGAGTGTGGTATTCGCGTGAGACCTGTGTTATAAGCTATAAAACTATATTATAGCGTATCTCTCGTGGGACTGACGGAACAAGTTCAGGGTTCCGAAGTATAGAAGTACATAAACTGTCTGTGTTTCAATGCAATAATAATAGATCCCCTTACAACATTTAAAGAGAGAGGATATAGCATCATTAACGAATAGCCAGTTGTTACTTCTTATAAATAACTAGCAGTCCCCCGCGGCTTTGCTCGCAAGTATTATTCGTTGTTTACTTTAATTGAAAAACCTCTTTGTACACAAGATTGGTACTTCAGTCATCAATTGTTAGAATGTCCAAGCGGCTAGTTGAACTAATTCTATAGCAGGATAAGTAGCTATAGCTGTCCACGCGAAAAGCAGTCTTAAGTTTGTCCCTGCCACTAACAGCGACTTCGCCTGGGCCTTATTTATAGTATGCCTATTTGACGTTGTGGGGTAATTACAGACATGTAAGGTAAGAGTTTAATCGAATGAGAAACATCTGTTTACCCTGTGCACAACCATTGGTGACGGTGCCTACAATTATATATTTTCAAAATATTCACGTTAACTTTATTGACATTACAAAGTTTCAGTGGGTAAAGGTTTCGCGGAAACGTATTTGGTGCCCCAAACATGAGATTAGTGAGATTATATATCGTCGGTTTACTGCCAAAAGTGACAATGCCAAAATGAGATAAAATTATAAAAATGCTAGGAATATGTATATGTTGTTCACGAACAATTGCTCAAGTTTAAAGTCGTTTGGTACTGTTGTGTCACAGTATAGAAACGTACCACATTTTTGTTAATATCTACAATTTACTACAGTTTTTAAACGAAATAGCATTTATGACTTAATCACTTATGGCAGTATACCGACGATATGTCAGCTGAAATTGTAGAGGAACCTAAGCGGAAAGCGAACTGCAATTTTACCCCTTTTAAAGACTACATGTAAATTGCACTAATTCGATCTACCTTGTAGTTTTTGTGTGTCAGAATTGAACGTTTGCACGCAGCTTTTAACGGAATTCGAGCCCAGAACCTCCCGGAATTTAGACCTGAGTGACAAACAACTGCGTCACGTAACGTCGAAATAATTCATGAAAATAAAATTTATTGAAAGAAAAATAAAATATCTGTGTCCTGGGCTCATAGAGGTTGTACAACACCACGTCTCGATAGG
>PNEQ01090688.1:0-17028 GCA_003012365.1 Medauroidea extradentata
AACGATTTGTTCAATATACAGCCCTTCGAACATAATTCCTCCCTGACTCATGTTTATTCGTAGTGATAGTCCCTGTGTCTGTGTGTGAACTTTAAATGAGTACGCTTGTGGGGAAGGGGGTTAGTGGAAATTGAGGCCGGACAGCTTGTCCAGGTATCTCGGCCGTGATTGTTCACGAGACCGTGGTGATACGGTTTCAGAATCAAATAAATTGAAGCTGATTACTAATGCATTGTTCTAAAAAGTCTTTTCACTGCCTTCCATCGCGGCCCCATCTCTTCCAATCGCGCCCCTCGGCTTACCACCTGCGAACCTCCCACAACACGGAACACGTCTGGCCTCCTCGACGGTCAAGAACAAAGTGATCAGCAACGGCGACCACAATGGCGTCCCAAGACACCATGGCGGCCTACTTCCAGTTAGAATGTTCCATGACCTTCTAGCAAGATTAAGTAATTGGTGTGGATACAAATTAATCAAACTAAAATCACCGAAAAATCGGCAAAATTATGCTTACTTTAAAGACATATTTCAATATTTTAGTAAATAATTATTACAATAAAAATTATATTAAATAAAATGTTGGCATCGGACATTGCCGGCCGTACACCTTGCAGTACCCTCTGTAAACCTCTATCAGTATCGCCACCGCGGCACCATGGCCGGGCTGGCTGAACTCATCCACATATTTTCAAAATAAATACCAAAACTTTCAAACTGCAATAACTTTTAAACGATCAATTTCTCGTAAAATGTCCAAGAGTCAATAGTTGCTTGAAATTTCATGCCTTTTAGAAAAGTCCACACAAGACATATTTACTTTAAATTCACATGTCATCAGAACATTGAGAACTGAGAACAAAACTTGAGAACACATTTAACATTAAAATACTCCAATGAGAAAACTTATCACTAAGAATTGCATCCAGACGCGGTTTTCTGTTACTGTACTGTTTCGTCAGGCCCAATAGCGGTTTTACATTTAGAGTGGGTTTTCTATGAGATTTCTTGTTCAGCAAAATTATAATCTTTACATTATTTAACTAAATGACTTACTTAGAAAATTATTATGCCTACAGCAACAAACATGGAACCCTCATAATGAAACAATTATTATTGACTTACAAAAATTTTAGAAACACTCTGATTTTAAATAATTTGCAGGCAATATATTAAAGTAGGGTGGCCGGGCAACATACTGGGGCTTTTGACATTAATAAATGTATCAACCCTACCCTATACCTAACTGATACTAGGCTGACCAGCTCTTGGTTCTGAAGTGTCAGTAACACTGGCTAGCATTAATTATGCAAACAAATAAACAACAGCAGAGACTCTAGAAATACAACTGACTTATTGAAAAAATATACCCCAAGCACAGGCTGGTCGTTTCACAATACCACTTTTTAAATATAACTGAGAATGTACTTAATAAGGAAACAGGTCTATAACTCTATATCTTGAATTTAACACCTTACTTAGGGTACTCACACATAGAAAGCTTGTTTCAGGCGCTTGTGAACCAGCGCTGACAAGCGGCAACCAGTACGAAGGAACTTACGCATGGCACAAAATGTGACAGCATACAAAGGACACGTGTCAGCGCTGGCTACCAGTGACTACTAGCGTCGACAAGCTTACAAGAATGTTTGGAACATTGATTTCCAGCATTTAGTACGGTTGCAATCTCTGTGAGCAATAGCAGTGTATGTTGCAGTTTAACAATAATAGATGTAGCTCAATTAATAGCTCTGGTAAAAGAAAGATAGAAAGAAAATAATAATAATTTGAGACAATGTCAATGAACATGCGAACCATGTTGAAAAGTGCTAGAAGGAAATGAAAACAATAACTGAAGAAAAAGGTAAACATATTACTATTAATTTACACGTCTAAATAAGACCGTAAAGTTATTTCAATGTCTCAAAGGTATATTCTTGATTCAAAACACAATTTAAGTATTGTGCAGCGACCAGCCTGCACTTGGGGTATACTTTTTCGATAAATCAGTTGTGTTTCTAGAATTTTGTAGAGTCCCTGTAAATGTTTTCTTTTTTGTTTGCATAAATAATGCTAGCCAGCGTTACTGACACTTCAGAATCAAGAGCTAGTCAGCCTAGTGTCAGTTAGGTGTAGGGCAGTGATGATGCCTTTATTATTTTTCAAAAGCCCCAGTGTGTAGCCCGGCCACCCTTCTTTAAGCAATTGCCTGTAAATGATTAAATTTCTAGTGTTTATACAATTGTACGTCAGTAGCAATTGTTTCAAAATGAGTTCCATGTTGTCTTAAGCTTAATAATCTCCTGAGAAAGTAATTTAGATAAATGATGTAAATGTTATAATTTTTGCTGAACAGGATATTACCTAGAAAACCAAATCTCTAAATGTAAAACCGCTATTGGGCCTGGCGAAACAGTACAATAACAGAAAACTGCATCTGGATGCAATTGCTAGTGATAAGTTTTCTCATTGTAATATTTTAATATTAAATAATGTGTTCTCAAGCCTGAAATTAGAATTATTCTGTGAGTTGTATTTTCAGACGGCACGTGAATTTAAAATAAATATGTCTTGTGTGGACTTTTCTGAAATGGCATAAAATTTCAAACTTTGGACTTCTAGAAATTTTACGAGAATTTGATCCTTTAAAAGTTATTGCAGTTGAAAACTTTTTGGTATTTATTTTAAAGATGTGTAGATGTTCTGCCAGCCCCGTCACGGAGCCGCGGAGGCGACGATAGGGGTTTACAGAGGGTACTGCAAGGTGTACTGCCGGCAATGCCCGACGCCAAGATTTTATTTAATATAAACTTTAATGTAATAACTATTCAGTGAAATAGTAAAATATGCCTTTATGCTCAGCAGAATTTTGCCGATTTTTTGGTGATTTTACTTTGTTTATTTTGTATCCAGACTGGTTATTTGATGTTGTTGAAATGTTATAGAACAATTTACCGGAAGGTAGGCTGCCATTGTATCTTGGGACGCCATTGCGGTTGCCGTGGCTGGTCACTTTGTTCTTGACTGTTGAGGAGGCTGGACGTGTGCCGCGTTGTGCGAGGTTAGCACGTGATAAGCCGACGGGCGCGATCAAAAGACATGGGGCCGCGATGGAAGGTGGTGAAAAGACTTTCTAGATTATTAACTAGTTTCAATTATTTTGATGTGAATTTACAGCCGTATCAACTGCGTGGCCGGCCCACTATCGGTTATGATTTAAGTTTAGCATGTGCTATTTTTCTTTTGAGTTGGGTTTCATTTTAGTTCAGTTCTCTTTCTATTTAATTTTATGTTGATGTACAAGAAGTTTGTACGTGCCAATGTAAGCATGGTTGTATGAGTTTTGTGAAAATAAGGTAATAAATATGGGCTGTTGATCTAACCATGTGTTTGACTACCGTTCTACATGCATCCACCCTTCAATACCACGAAACCCTGAGATATAAGTAGCTCATCGCTGAGACCGGAGCATTTGTGAGAACTGACCAGTCCAAGTACATACAGTATAAAACTATTGGGGCCTAGCACAAATAGAATCAGTACCACCACAGTATGTACAATTGTAGAAACACACCAGTAATAAAATTCTAACAATACTATTTTTAGTACACTGTGGCCTTCGATAAACTGCACTATTTTTTTTATTTCTTGTAAATTAAACGGTTGTTTGCAAAGTATGGTTTAAAAATGTCTGGCTTGATTTGTTGGTCTTCTTAGTGGCCTCCTCCTGCTTTCAGCAACTGAGACAGCAATGGAATTGATAAGATTGTATTTTATGCCCTCCCTATCAATAATAATGTTATGTAAAAGATACATACACTTAGCAATGTTCTCTGAATTCTTAACGTGTGTTTCGATACTTTTCAAAAGTAAACGCCACTTTGAATACATAATTCCAAAGGCCCACTCGATTGACTTTCTCATGCGAGATAACCGTTTGTGTTAGTTCTCTTCATTAATAACAATATCGTCTCACGCACATAGTTTTAGAAGGCATGGTAGCAGTAAGTACGCCTCATCCCCAACAAACACATACGGAGCTTTTACATTTGTCCCAGACAAGAATGAAAGTTCGAGAATGTCAGCTTCTGTTTCTGTAGTAGGTCGTAAAGGTCAGATGCTTGGAAGGTCCCACCATCACTTTGTTTTCCAAAGCCACGTACATCAATGGTGACAAATTCGTAGTGAGCATCTGCAATACCTTGTAGTACCAAGGAGAAGTGTTTGTGATTGTAAAGCATAGAATCTGTGTGATATAGACATGTAATGTGTACATGTGAACTGAGGGTTCGGTCATGTCCAGAACTTATCCTGTAATGGGCTCCTTGGCAAAGGAATCTATTGTGTTACTTCGCCCAGCCATATTTTCTGGAACTTATGTGCTTGTGTGTGTGGCCGCCAGTGTAAGCTGTGAACTGTCGTCGTCGTCATTCTCGGCTACTTCGGATGCTTTCGGGTCCCGTCGGCTGTCTTCGTGCTTCCTCCCTTCTTCCCCTCTTCCATCCCTTCCCCTACCTGTGACGCTCGGCCGGCCTTCCGCCTCTCGAGCAAGCTAACTCCCGACAGTCTCGCCGCTGCCTTCGACTGGGCTAGTTCGGGCCTCTCCTTCATCGACACTCCGCCGGTTACGATGCGTATGGTAAGTTTTCAGTTTGCGTTTCGATTTTGTTTATTGTGAGTCATAAGTGCTGGGTGCTTCGGCTACCAGTGCGGTAAATCGCGCGTCTACTCCTTTGCATTTAAACTGTTTTTCGACCGCATTGACCGAGTGTGTCGATGGGGAACGTCCGTTAAATGTATTTTGATCTAGCCCTGCTTAAGAATCGCCTTCTGCGACGTCATGATGTATGTACCTGCTTTGTATTGCTGTCGTTGCGCTTGTGCGCTTGTTGTACTTATTCGCACCTAATAAATTGTGACTTTTGTAACCGAACTTGCCACTCATGCACCCATTCATTTTGTGTGACCCTTCGGGATTCTGACACAGTTGTACAGTGTGCCGTTAGACGGTACACATGTTTACAGTCGATAGCACATACAGCATTTGAAAAATTCTGAAGTCGAAAGTAGTCAGTTACAATTTCAGTAACAAGTACCTTTAGTTGGCACTGGCATATGACGAGGCAGAAGCTTGTCCCAGATTGCCAGGATGATTTCTCTCACTATCAACTCTACAATTGTAGAACTCATGTGGAAGCTGAAAGCCAATGTCTTGAATGATGAACATGTAGCCAAATACCAAAAAAAATAAATAAATAAATAATTTAATAAAAGCCTGCCAGAACGCTTATCAAAGGCACAAAAGTGGCGTACCATAGTTTGTAATATCACAGCTTTATGCTACCACATAAGGTGTTCTAGGTTCTGCATTACAGTAAATGAATCACTATTTGGCATTTTTTAGAGCACAAGTAATAAAAAGTAATTAACATAGGCCTACAACGTTTACAGCAAATGCCGTGCGCTACCTCCAGACATGTTTGTGCGCAGTGGCAACTTTTTAATTATTGAATATTATTTTTTCCATATTTCTATCTGTGCATTCCTTACATTTCAGTTAATCCGAAATAATGTTTGCTAAATATATCTTGAAACGAATGCAGTCATTGCTTTTCTCTTTTATAAGTTCTCAAATTGTCGTTTCAACCACAGATAATACAAAATGTATAGTTTTTTTTATTTGTTAGAAGAGAGAGAGAGATATTGGTCAGTGCTTAACATAGAGGTCTTTAGCGCTGGTGAAGGGTGACATGGGGTGAGTATGGAGCAGCACCTGAATGAAAGGGCGGGGGAAACAATACGGATAAGTCATAATTGCACTGTAGAAGATGGATATGGTTGCAATGAGGATGTCATTTTTTCCACCAAGAATGGTAAATAGAATTGTTCTTTTCAGTTACTGTCAATATTGTTTCCTGGTGTGAAGAATGTTAATGGTTTTGTAGTTGTTACCAGCTGACTTACTACCATTTATATGGTTAGCAAAAAACTTCAGTTTACATCTAATTTATTACAACAGGGTTAATGGTAAAATGGCTAATTGCCAAAGGATTCAGTGGTTACTTTTACGTGTTGTAATGCTGTGACCCTAGGTGACTCATTATGGGCTGCCGTGTCTTCATGGGTATATGCAGGTAGTGGCATGGAAGCAGTTTGCTTGAGGTTTGAGCATGTTGAGTGCTGGAAGTGCGCAAGACTGTGAACAGCAGGCACAGGAAAGAAGAAGCAGGACACTCTTGGACTGTTTTTGCAGACTCAGCCACATCACAAGTGCACAATTATCTCTATCTGACACACATATGCACAGGAGACAGGAAAATGGTGAGCACAGGTGAGGCGTGAAACTACAAGCACAGCCAGGAGGATGTGATCCAAAGTATTGTATACATAAAAGATTCATTGTGTATAACTGTTTGTATTTTATGTCTCAGTTTCGTCTATGGAAATGTTTCTTTTTCATCTTATTTCATTGTTGAAAAACTGTTTTGTACTTGGAAAAAGAACCAAAAATTGAGAAAAACTGCAAATGTACGCAAGTGATATTTTTTTGTGTCATTGTGAAACTAGCCTTCCCACAGTTCAGGACTGGCTGCCTTCAAGGTGCGCTACCCTTTAGCAAACAACAATCAAATACACCTCGTTCCTGCTTTCACCGACGCTGAAGGCACTCGAGTACAAGACTAATGTTAGGGAATAGAAGCTACGTTAAAGAATTTTCCACGAGCCATTAAAACACATTTAATAAATCATTTACGTTCTCAGGTTTAACATACACAAATACAATGTTTAGTACACCGGATGACAGTCCCACTTTTAGCTAGATGGGAGCGGGAGGCTGACGGCCTTTATCGAGTAACGTGCTTTTCACAAGTTCATTAAGTGAATAGTTTGGGGCCAACGGCCTTTATTTGATAGCATAACTTCCACAACATTAAAGAAGCCGATGATAAGGGGCTGACGACCTTTGTAAAAGAGCGTAATTTCTCCACACCGAAAAATGGGCGCCGTACAGAAGATCAACGCCTACCTCAGTCATGGTGAAGCTTATGCCCCCAATCGCCAGTAGATGGCGATGAAAAAGGGGACTCCAACTCCTCGTCTCAGAAACTAGGCATCTGACGAGAGGCACGAGCCGTAATCAGCGCACCTCGGTGCCGCAGTCGACTTGGACCTGGCCACAGGGTTTTCCCAAGCAGCTACGTCATCGTTCATCGGGGCGATGTCTCCATGGTCCGGTCTCCTTCCTCAAGACCTCCCATAGCAAGCTAACAGCCTTACTGGTTAATGGACGACAAAAAAAAAATTACGTCCAGCCCACAACTTCCATTAGCGATCGCCGCCTGACAACTACTACTGCCGCGACGCCTTCCGTCACTCGCAAGATTCTACTGACTCTCCCCTCTCTACTACCCTCCTTGGGACACTCGCCGCCCCTCCCCCACAGTCATCAGCGTTTGCCAAACTAACAAAATAACTACAAATTTAACAGGCAATACATATACTGATACATTGAATATTAAATTTTAAGAATAAATTGATGCATAAACATTGCTATAATAAAACCAATGATACAACAAAATATAAATTCAGATCAAATAACAACTTTTAACAATAATATCACAGAAGTTAAATATCGCCCCAAGGACCCCAATGCTCAAATTTGGTGATTTCTTTTGACATATTTCAGTTCTCTCAATTGGTTCAAGTCAACACTTTTGTGTCATCAGTTTTTGTTGCAGTTTCACAATTTACGAGGCTCTCGCGAGCCCACAATTAAATTTCTCCTGAGACGGCACGTCTCAATTGTTACTTGTGTTTTGTAACAGGCAGATGTATTTCATCTTTTAAGCTGCCAATGGAACTGAAATAATGTCAAAAGAATTCTTTATGAGAGTTTAAGCCTTCAGTCTAAGGTTTATTTTTTTGTGTTTTTCTATACTCCTGGGTAAATGGAACAAGCTTTTGATTTCGGGTTTCGTTTACCAGTTTTGGTAAATTCAAGATTGTGGCCATTTGTATACTCAGGAGGGATGGTGCAGTGGGGGTGTACTAGTCAAATGGAGCAGGATTGAGTAACGGCCAGTGAGGGACATCATCAGACCCCACACAGGCAAGTTTAGTGAACACGGAGGAACAAGACAGGAGGTCCCCAACCCTGAAATGTTGGGGGGATGTTGCGCCCTGTAAGGAACAATGTTGGAATTTGGGAAACTCCCTTAACCCCAGCACCCAAATGTGTTAACGTATGTGCCCCACCACTGTCATAATTAAAACATGTGCATTGTGGTACACTAATAATGTAAAGGGTGCCGGACAGTGTAATACAAGGTGGACCTGGCGAACGAACCTGTACTGCAACAGTAGTTCTCCTTCCTCTTCACTCTGGGCATGCGTGCTCCAAGGGAGGAGTAGGGAGGAGGCGGTGCGTGAGTGAATAACCACTCACTTCATCCCTTACTTTGTTTCCCCCCACCTCCACGGGTTAGCAACTAAGAAGCTTTAGCGAGTAGGAGACTTCAGCTGAGTAGTATGAGTCAGGTGTCTGGGAATATTGTTGGTTTGTCAGTACGTAGCTAGGGACCCTGCTGGATAACTGACCAGGGACTGCGAGACGATATTGTTACGCAATACTAGGGGCACGAGGCTGTGTCGAGAGAGTATGGACGCATCCTGGGATGCTCTCTACGTTCAGTTCCAGTGATAAAGGGGGTAATTCTCTATCTGTGTCTTTCAGTCCAGTAGCATGACCAACTGTTTTGAAACTTTCCTTAATTCTTCGTCCCTCATCCCAAATCACACCACCATATTTTATGGGGGATAAATCAATCAGGATTTAAATTGGAAGAGATGGGCATCAAAACCCTAATGAACGAAGCCAGAAACACCCCATTCTGATGCTGTTAGGCGACAGTAGGTGTAAAACCAGGTCGGGCCAGGTGCATGATGGCCAAGGACCCACACTTGCCTTGAGTGATGAGGTCCTAAACTTTCAGTGTGAGTTGACGGCAGCAGTAGGGGGAACAGTGGTATGAGGTATGTCCAATTAGGGGAAGAACTAGTTGGATGCTGTTGGGCCTCAATGTGTGTAGAAGCACATCTCGCTGGCTGCACAGTGGGTGATCGAGGTCCCATGCCAACCTTGAGTGGCGCACACCCCATGCAGTCACCACAGAGACCTTGAAAGAGGATTTCAGCCCCTCTGAGGCGTTGAGAAAAGCATCATACATTCATCCACTTCCACTCATTGTTTGGTAGTTTTTCCTGATTCCTCACAAACAGTCCCAGAGAATAGGCATCAGGATAGGTTGCCGAGCCCAATCCAGAGTAGGAGGTGCCTCCAGCGTGTAACCTAGGAGGTCGACCGCAGAAGAAGCCCTATTCCCAGTTTGTCCCCGAACCCAAATACCCAAGAGGACAAGAGGGAGGCACTCCCCGACTGAATTCTTGGCAACAGGTACGGGAAGTAGCCTCTCAGCACTGACAGGACCTGCGGCAGCAGGTTAAGGTGAAGAAAAGTAGGTTGTCCCCTGACTTCGAGCAGTGTGCAGATGCCCACCGAAACCCTAACCATTCCACCTCTTTCTCTCACATTATTGTCATCCCGCTTTTTGTAGCTAGCCTAACTGTTAGAGATCAACTTAGGCACCAGGCCCATTGTTGCGGCTCTACCACTACCTCTAAGCCGAGTCTCCTCAGTCACCAGCCTGCAACAATGGACCGAGACAAATGATACGCAGGAGACCACCAGGCCCGGTAAAGCATAGGTAAGCCCATCTTCGGAGGGAGCAAAACCTGGTGCAATAAAATCATGCAGGAAGATATGTGACAGATTTTTGAATCCAAATGAAAAATGTCAGAAATTTTGCTACAGTAGAGCCCCGATTTAATGACTTTGGGAATAACGAAAACCGTGATTTAACTAAAGGATTTTTAGGAACAACAAATAAAAAATTAAAAATTTATGAAATAACTAAGTAACTTTGATAAAATAAAATATAAAGTGTAATGTAAGTCTATTAAAAATATGTTTACTGGCCGGAGTATATTCATGTTTTTCCGTTGATAGTGTTAAACCATCCGTCAAGAAACAAAAAAAGAAAAGAAGAAGAAGAGAAAAAAAGTTAAAATTTGTTTTAAACTTTGGCTGCGAGTGTCATTGAGCTGAGCGTAAGCAGCCGAGTGAGCAACGCTGTGTTGCGTAACAAGCGCAAGCGTAGATCCTCACTCTGGTGGCTTGTGAGTGAACGAGCATCTAGATATCCAGTCCACACAGTGCGGCAGCGGACCGCACAGGTACTAATTCATAGATAGTACTTCGCGTCTCCGTCAGAATGCGCTACCGTGCAGCGTGCTTATCGATAAATTCTTTTATCGATAGAATTCAGTGGTACCCAGCGTAATTATTTTCTGTCACATCCTGTAATAAAACCAGCGTATCTATAAATAATATGTTATTATATTATTTATGCAGACTTTTTACAACAAATTTATTCACGTAAATAACATGTTTATCTAATGCTAAAAAATGCTTGAGTGCAAAGTATTTTTAACGAGTAACAACCAGTTTGTTTCACAAGCACGGAGGCCTGTAAGTTGCAATGGCCGCCACTGCGCGTATTTATTCATTATTTTACCATTATCTCGCAAACTTTTATTTCAGTTTTCATTGCAATTTTTTATGGAAATTTCCTAAATTTTCTTGGAGGAGTAGGAGAGAGAAGGACAGAAAGACGACTCTGTGGTGTTTATCATCACTTCTCGCGTGTTGATGACGCGCGCAGGTGGGCAACCGAACTCACCGGGCGCACGCTCAACGAGTGTTCCACTGGCAGTTTTTAAAGTGTTTGCCAATTTTTTATCTTTTACGGCCGCGGTTTACCTGTTGATGGTAACTGGGGTATGTTGTTGTTGTGAGCTATTATACTTTCTTAAAATTATATATTTTTTTGACGAAACACGCCAGAGGATATAACATTTTGTTGGGGAGGGGGGGGGATATGTAAATTTGGATTTAACGAAACACTGATTTAGAGTAAACATTTTCAGGTCCCGAGGCATTTCGTTAAATCAGGGTTCTACAGTATAAGATACAAATTTAAACACTTCATAATTTTGATTACACGTGGAATATACAAACATTTTAACAAAACATAAAATAGAGACAATCACATATAAACTAATTGATAGGACTATACAGTACTATTAGTTCTTACCATCACCAATGGTACAATATTAGGATATGTGCTATAAAAAGGAACAGGCTTAACCTTGAAATGTCAAGATGATAGAATTTTGTAACAAAATTTGCAGTAAGGAAATTAATTATTGGATTAATTTAGATTTCTTATTTAACTTCCAGTCCTTGGAATTATGTAAGTATGTGTAATTCACTTTTCATTTTTGCTGAATGTATATAGCATTAACATTAAGTGTACACTTGAATAGTGAAGGCAGGTAACACGTTAAAAGCAATCAAACCCTTATTTTTTTTCATATTTTAGTGTAATGTTTAAGTTTATATACATATAAATAAATAAATATATATATATATATATAAACTAAGAAGATATTTAATTTCAGTAACTTTTATAAATAAAACTACTAGAGAGTACAATGCTAGTTTTGTTACCACAACCACAATATCACGGCAAAATTTCATTGTGCCTAATTAACTTTACTGCACTGCAATATACTCTTGTTAATAAATGTAAGCAAACCAGTGTTTCAGTTTATTTACATATTAGGATTCAATAAAAATAATTTTTATTTGATTTGCATTCTATAATTTTATTTTTGTTTGAAATAAAGTCTATTTAATATAAAAAATTTTTTCAGTACATTATGACACTGACATTAATGTACTTAATTCAGTAAAAAAATAACATGGAACCAATTTCAACAAATGCTACTGAACCTATCATCCCTAATTTAAAGTTTTCTGACAGTCCAATGCTGTGTAGACAATAAATTTACATATTTCATAACTGAAATATTGTCCTACTTGCATTAAAACGTGGTCAGAGAAAGTGTAGTATAAATAAAATAGAGAGTCCATTTACAAAAACAGCATACGTACTAAAAAAAAATCCAGGCATCACACATAAATGAGGTATCTTTAAAACATCAACTTAGTAATTAATTTCTTAAGTTGGTTACTTAGCAAATGGGTTAATCACACTACTGTTTCTAATATTCCTCCACTACAGGCAATATGTACATATGTTTCTTAACTTCTTCAAAAAAAATCACAGTATTAATAAGAAACGTAGTTATTATCTAATAATTTCAAATGAGGTCTACTCAAAACCTAGTGATGAAAAGCAAACCACTTAACATCTGTATCATTCCATTCCAGACATCTTTAAAGAAAGGACACTTTTTGCTGATGCAAATAGACATTTAAATGTGACCAAAATTTTACAGAGAATTGTAAGGAATCTTACCAGCCCGCAGAACAGAACTTTAAGATGTGTAAGTGGCATCGACGGCCTGAGAATGTGCGAGTGGAGGACCTCGACAGCTTCGTAAGAGTGAATCAGGGTGAGGCGCAGCTGACACGTAGGACTGGCACATAGCGTAAACAGAAACAAATAAGTACCTGTAATTTTTGTTAGGACCACATAGCACTGTTCAACACTATACATAGTATAATTACATGGAAGACCATATGAGACTAAAGTGTACCATAAATGGCATATGTGGACTATGCCTAGCTGCTGGAAAATAACTACAGTAATTTAAGAATCTCTCTTTAAAGCTAAGCTAAAACCAAAGATAAACAAACATATTACTGAATTAAAATGCCAATAATCTCTACTCACAATTGGCTACACTGTTGTGTTTCTGGCAAATTTAAATACAGTCGTGCACTATCATCTACTGATCAATTAATTTTAAATGTAAAAGGTTGCTTAAAAATAAAACTTTTATAATACTGCAAAATGCAACTTGTTATCCAAAATGCTACAGCACCTAATAATTAAAATGCAATTTGGCTGTTTGGGACAGCTCAATGAATACGAGCCGCCAAGGTTGGTGCAGTGGCTAAAGCACACGTCTCCAACCAAGCCGATCCAGGTTCGATTCTCAACAAGGTTAGTTCCGATATTCACATGTGGGAATTGTGCTAGACAATGCAATTGGTTAGCAGGTTTTCTCAGGGATTTTCTGTCCCCTATCCTTTCCAAAATCTCTTCACTCACACAAATAAATGTGTCAACCTGGGCAACACCATTAACAAAAAATAAAAAAAAGTTACATATTTTTTGATCTTCTTAAAAGTAATAACTGAGCACTCTCACATTAGTGAATCAATAATGTTTTCTGTTATCATTTATTTTTATGAAATGTGGGCCATACTTGGACCTTTTTTTCTAAATGAGTTGTAAATCATTCATAATAGTATCAGACATAATTTCTTTGAAAAACATCTTTAAATGTGAATTAATGATGAAAAAAATGGTTTTGTATATGTGCCATCACAGCACTTGAAAACCAAGAAC
This sequence comes from Medauroidea extradentata, assembly GCA_003012365.1. NCBI lineage: Eukaryota > Metazoa > Arthropoda > Insecta > Phasmatodea > Phasmatidae > Medauroidea > Medauroidea extradentata. The sequence continues at coordinate 13,503 of PNEQ01090688.1, forward strand.
AAAACAAGAAATATAAAAGAAACAACCAGTGTTTGGCTGTATTCAACATACACACATATAGTCTAAGATCCCGCTATAAAACAAACTTCACCCAGCTGTTAATGGATGAAAAAAGTATTTTATATTCAATTTAATATGTCAACAAATACATTGCAAATGGGTTGTCTAAAAAATTTCAGTCCAGAATTTGATTAACATATTTTTTTTTTTTTTTTAAATATGTTACTGGTTTGGTTAATAGACAAATTCCATACCAATCAAGAGTATGAAGCCCATAGAATATGCAAACGTTAGATTGACTATTTTATTCCCGCCACAACTGTTGGGTAGGCAGGTATAAACAGGTAAATCGATACTAGTAACTTGCACCGGTCTGGATGATGAATTAAGATTAAATGAAAATAAAGATTATTTCATTACGAACATGGTAGTATAAGGTTGTCTGCGAAAAATCAGTCCTGAGTTCCGGTTGTCAAATTTTAAAAAGTGAAATATTGCAGCGAGTGAATATGTGCCACTGAGAGGTCCCAATGAACCATCCCATTCGATACAAGCATGGAGGTATTAGTCTATGGAGTGGCATCTGCCGTACATTTCAATGGTAATCGTGTGAAGCCGATCATATTCCGTACAAAATTTCGGGTCCTCAACAAACTAGACCTAAAAATGTTTTGTAAAGCCTTAAAAATTATAGTTTCAAAGAGGCTTTAGTGCTGTTTCTGACTGATTATTGGGAGAACAACAATTTGGTAACAATAATCTAAAACAAAAAAAAAAAAAAAAAAAAAAAAATATATTTTTAACCATCAACCATCAGTGCTACTCTTATTAAGTTCAGGAAAATTCCATAAAAAACTGAAGAAATTAATTATGAAAGTCATCATGAAGAGGCAGATACAAGGATTATTTTTCATGCTTCTAAAGTGGAACCAGGCTGATGAATTTTAATTAAAGCCTCTGATCCTGATGTTTTAATTACTTTGTTAGGAAATATGCACAAAATTATTTAATCAGGAATTTGGCTTGCCACTTCAGCAACAAAAAAGACTAATAACCAACCTGTTGACTGCATTAATTTCACAGATTTAGAGCTGAAGTTAGGAATCAAATCATGCCAAAGTCTTCCCGCCTTCCATGAGTTATAGGTTGTGATTACACTGCAGCATTTTATAATAGAGGAAAAGTAAAACCTTTTCAGCAATTTTCAAAAATGAAAAATATAAAATAGTTTTTGCATCATTAACACATGAAGCTGATATTTTCATTGACGAAAAAATGAAGACCATTCAAGAATCTTCTGCTAGTATGTATGGCATCAAGAACTGCACCAATGTTAATGGTGCGAGATATCACATTTTTATGAAAAATTACTCTGCTAAAGAAGACAGCGAGCAGTTTTTAAAAAATAAAAGGCTTTGACTCCAATTCTATACCCCCATGCTGGATATCATTGACTCAAAAAATTTTACGAACTATTTTCGTAAATTCTATGTGGCTCAATGCAGCGGATCCATTTTGCGTAAAACTTCAGCCTGCAAACTGTGGCTGGTTATTAGATGAATATTTAAAACCATTAGGATTCATTGGGGATCATACACCTTCAAGGATAGAAGACATTGCCGAAACAACTGAAACAGAAAGTGATGAAGAATGTTCAGTAGTTGGAGACCACCGTTATATGTCAGATGACTCGGAACCTGAATAATCTAAAAAAATTTAAAAACTTTTGTATTTATATTTTATTACAATAAAAAGATTTTTTATTGTGGTTTTTAATTTGTCTACTAATAATAGAAATGAAATTTGTAAGATTAGTATTATGTATGGATTACTGTAACCTTCTTATTTACTAAAGATGTATACATATATACTTTAATGTCACATAAAGTATATACACACACATAATTTATTAAAAAAAAAATTAAAAATGCATTCCTCTATTTTCATACTGTTTTCTATTTTAATATTAAGCTACTCTAAAATGATGTACAGCATGTACCAGTCTATCGCTACCCTTTTCATTTTCAAGTACAAATAGCATGCACACTTTCTTTCTTTCAATGGACGAACTTCACACAGCTGCAATGTTGTATCCTCTTCTATCGCATGGGATGGTTCGTTGGGACCTCTCAGTCGCACATATTCACTCGCTGTAATATTTCACTTTTTAAAATTCGACAACCGGAACTCAGGATTGATTTCTCGCAGACAACCTATACCACTGTGTTCATAATGAAATAATCTTTATTTTCATTTAATTTTAATTCATTAACCAGACCGGTACAAGTTACTAGTATCGATTTACCTGTTTATACCTGCCTCCCCAACAGTTGTGACAGGAATAAAATAGTCAACCTAACGTTTACATATTCTATGGGCTTCGTACTCTCGATTGGTATGGAATTTGTCTATTTACCAAACCAGTGACATGTACAAAAAAATTTTTTTAATTGTTAATTAATCATATTCTGGACTTATTTTTTAGACAACCCATTTGCAATTTATTTGTTGACATATTAAATTTAATTTTAAATACTTTCCATCCATTAACCAGCTCGGTGATGGTCGTTTTATGGCGGGATCCTATACAGTGGAACATGGCTAATTCGAACTTCTATATTTCGAATTCATGGATAATTCGAAGTTTTTCGCTGGTCCCTTTAAATTTATATAAAAGCAATGCAAATATATCATGAATAATTTGAATTTCATTTGGATAATTCGAAATGTAATATGCACCCAGAAAGTCTAGTAAAACGTGCTACAATACATTTCCATGAAGGTAAAATACTGAACATAAAAGCCAATATTCGTACACAGTATGTACAGTATGTATTTCTCTCCAAATTCAGCACTGCCAAAGTGAACTGCACATCATACAGTTTACGGTACGGAACCGGGAATCGCATCGTGAAGCATGAGAGACCTGGCAATGGTGCGCTGTGAGTATCACGGAAGATGTGACAACAGTGGACAGCGAGACACTTCCGCACAGCCGGCCCGGTGTCTGCGACCTTGAACGGCCATTTCCAGGTGTACAGCACACAGTATCATAACCAGCCGTCTGACAACTGACTTTGTTTCCGCCATGTCCGTCTGCTTACATCCGCGTACTTACGTTAGTTCAGTTTAAGAGATTTAGTTTTAATTTTGTGTATTGTAGACCTGTAAATACAGTGCAGTTCGTCAGCAGTTATGTCGTCGTCTAAACCTGCGCGTGCGACTTACAAGTCCTTAACATTGTCTGAGAGAGTTGCTGTGATTAAAGAAGTGGAAAAAGGACTAAAGAAAAAAATCTGAAATCGCTAAAGACTTCGGAATTTTACAGAACACTTTGTCAACTTACCTCAAGAACAAAGAAAAAATTTTAAACACAACGAATTCAACTGGAAAAGAAAGAAAAAGAACACGGGGACCAGAAAATCCAGAAGTGGACGAATGTGTTTTAAAATGGTTTAAGCAAGCGCGAGATCTTAAAATTCCTGTAAGTGGGCCACTTATCCGAGCTAAAGCTGAACAGTTTGCT
>PNEQ01090689.1:0-17030 GCA_003012365.1 Medauroidea extradentata
GTAGTGACCATAGTGTTGATATGAAGGTTACAGTTTCAAACACCTGTATATCACACAGTATGTGGCAATTGTGTTCTGTGTTTAGTGACAGTTAGTGGACCTGGAGCATCCAGATGTCGTAGTGACCATAGTGTTGATATGAAGGTTACAGTTTCAAACACCTGTATATCATACAGTATGTGGCAATTGTGTTCTGTGTTTAGTGACAGTTGGTGGATCTGGTGCGTGAGCCGTCATGTAGCGTGGCACGGAAAGTATTATTCTTGTGAATCTATTTAAAATATTTTCAGTGCGGTTATCTACAAAAAGAAGACACACTTTAAACTCTGTCCCTATGGTTTTATAAATGCTGTCCGCTAATTAAAAACATGAAAACCATGATCCTCAAGTGTGCAGAAAATGGCTTTTTTACGTAGTTGTAGCTGAGAATACGTCAACCGTAATCGTAAAAATAAATTGTAGAAAGCTGCATTGGACTTTACCACATAGTTTCCACAAATAAAATAGCAGGGTCATCGCTTGAAGTCCCTTTGAAAAACACATTCTACAAAAATACTGCGGGCTAGTGAGAGGCGATGAGGTGTTTCACGGGCGTGTTATATTCGACTTATCGCCTACATCGTTTCCATGCTTTAAACGCAAATAAATAAATAAATAAATAATTAGCTCCCACTGACACTTAATATTTATAAATATTTGGTCGTGTTGGCCTTGCTAGGAAACTATACGAAGTTGAGAGCTCAGGTGCCTGTATGTTTGTACCAGTAGTACACTGCCTGTTATATGTATCTACGTTATTCATAGCCGACTGTCCGGTGACAAATATGCTTGTATGAATATTACTTGTCTTGGTGATTGTCTGTGTCGACCATGTGTATGTGCGCTTCCTCTAAACACTTTAGGAACACAGAAGTAATTTCATTAAACTACAAACACGTATTTCACATTATATGTCGTCTCTTACGTAGTTTGTTCATGTCCTGTCTAAATTGTCAAAATACCAGCCACTTGAAACTTCTGTGATCACGAGACATCTAACATCAATATATGTGAACATTAAATATGTAATTTTGACAGTGAAGGTAAAAACTGTTCTCTATTTGGAAAATATTAACATTACGTAAACAAAACTTTTAAACGATTTTCGATGACACACACATGAACATACATACAGAAGCACACAGACACTGAAAAGGCGGTGTTCTCATAGATCTATGTTGTTCCTTAGTAACGAAGGAAAACTATAACCTTAACTAACCACTGTCACACAAGTAAGGGAAGAGAAAAAAATTATTAGATAGCTATTAATTATAAGCTTCAATTCACAATTAATACGGATGGTAATCTTAATTTCCTTTAATATACCAAACAAAGATTATAAGAGGTTATACCGATGGATAAAAATGTGAAAATATAATTTTTAACAGCACTAATTTGTCTCGGATGAGCCTATCAACAAGAAATGAGAAAAAATCCCTTTCGTGACGTTTGTTGTAAAACTGTTTTTCTACTAGGTTTTACATATGTTTTATAGTGGTTGGGTGGCTGTAGTCAGAGGTGGGCACTTTATACTGAAACTAGTTATGTGGTTAAGCTAAGGGTGAGGGTTACGGTTAAATGAAATATGTTAATCTAATTATGGTGGCTTTACTCCACATTAGTTAGTTACAAAATACTACACTGTTGTACTACATAAGTTAGATAGGAGGGGAGCGGTTGTTTAAATATTTATGTTGTTCTACTCTATGATGGGTAACCCTGTGGACACCTTAGACCTCACCGTTAGCATGATGCCGGAGGCTGATGATGATTGTGTCGGCTATCGACGGACGGCGGCACGTCGTGGGACTCGACCCACGACCATCCTGGCGAGGTGGTGACGGCTGGAAGGCTTGAACGAGACAGACCTGGTTCCCCCGATACATTACGTTATATTACCACACTTCAGTGCCGGTGGGGAGAATCGCTGAGGCCCTCGTCTTGTGCAACCACTGACCTGATTGCACTGCCGTCGTCGCTAGCCCATCCTCCAGGCGAGGCTCTTGGTAATCATAACATGTTGTTCAAGATGAAATTTCCCTGATTAGAAAAAAATAAAATAAAATTATTGTTTAAAAAATGAATTTCTTCGAGCGTCGTTGTATCACGCTGCATACGCTTCCAAGATGGACGATTACTACATTTGTTATTCAAGAACTTGCACCTCACTCCTTTACTTGTTTTAATCGATAAGAACATTTACTTTAGGAAGCACAGTTTCAACCCTTGACGCAAAGAGAAGGTTGTTGTGTGACGTGTCTGTGTATCTGTGACATCGCAGCTCCTCAACGAATGAAGCTATTTTTATGTATGTTTTATTTCAAATGTGACTTGAACGACAGTGATCTTAGCTATGATTCTCGGAAGTCTGTTCAGATGTTTAGATATCATCAGCTCTTTTCTAGTTTTTTAGTGAATGTGAGCAATTATACTAGTCTGAAGTAGGTATTTGAAATTTAGTATCCTACGAATAGTTTTTTTCACTTTAATTTATGTCTGAACTTGTTAAATACTGTAAACTGGGCTTATTGTAGCTTTTTGCTGGGATACTTTGTCCACCTATAAATATTATATTTGGAGTGTTTCTGAAAAATACAAATAATTGGAACCAAATGCTTGAAAATTAATTTTGTCAATGAGTTTCACTTAGACTCTTTAACAGATGATATGAATAACAACATTTTGAATAGGATAAATGTACCCTCCACTGTGAAAATGACGGTCCATGTTGAAACAATGAAATGTTCTCGGTTCGTTGGGTGCAGTCAATGATGCCACACATGTACTTATTCACTGTGCCAAAAAAAAGTCGACATTCATTTGTTTACAACACTGCCATCTTAGAAGCAATAAGTCACAAATAGTTTTGTGTTATTCTTTTCTAAAACAATAAATTTCCGCAGTTATAATAATGGCATGTCTATATTAAGAGGAGAAAACAAAATATCCTATGTTAGTAGATAATTGCGCCCTAAAAAGAAGCAAGATAGAATATGACAGCAATGTTAACTTCTGTGTAACTGTAAGAATTCCAACAGCGGAATTATAGACCCTATTAGCACCAAATTTATGGTTTTATTCAAACATTATCGATTTGCTATATTTGGCCATTAGTATTAGCTAATACCAATAAAAAAGATAATTATGATATTGAAAAATATAACATAAATATAAACCATGGCACGGCGATATTCACGTGACAGGGGCTTGTCTCCACGAAGCAAAGTGCTGACATGGCACCGGCAGTTAGTTACGTGCATGCACTAGGAGAGTATAGTGTTGTCTGGTGCCTGGAGAAGGTCACAATAGTTGGCTCGTAGGGACGACCTGTCATCTTAGGAAGTGCGCTCTCTACGTGTGTGTAGCTGTTTGTATTGAGACTGGTTGTGTACGCATGCGCCCTCACTCGCGCCCTTCACCCTTCCCTTTGACCTGTTCGCCGCCCCGCCCTTGTGGCACCCTCAGTCACTCAGTGAACCTGAGTCGATACTGTCTTCTCCTCGTGGCCACGCTTCTCTACAACAGCACGTAAGTACTAGAACCAGCTTGCACGTTGCCTGGCCTTCATGCTTGTTATATACCAGCTCAGACACTAGTTGTGAGCCATTACTCTGCCAGGGCTCGGTGCTCAGGTTGCTGGAACTGAGCCAACCATATGGTGTTGCGCCGGTACCAAGCTCGCCAGAAACGTATAAAATACATTTAAGGCTAATTCCTTCAGTGAAAATGCTTCTGAGATAAAAAACTTACCTCATTCTGTAGGTATCCAAATAAATACCTTGTATTTGAAACTGGACTCCAACATGGGATGTGTTTTAATTTTCCTTTAACACATATGATCACTGAAGAACGCATGATGACAGATACATCTGTTCGTGTTGTGTTACTAGCTTCTCGAACAGTTGGAGTGCAGCTTTTGAAATGTGCGTCACCAATATGACATACATTGTAACTTCATTGATTACAGTGCAGAGTTTGTACTTTGTTATTTTATTATGCATACATCAGGACATCGGCAATGCAACATCAGATAGTTAAAAAAATAAACAAAACTTTGAGAATTTGGTGTACCTCCACATATTTCGCACGTTTAATATTTCGAATCGGGTGAAAAACATATTGGTTCTGTTACTCTCTCGTCACTTGTATAGTTGCCTACACGCGCCAGTCAATCAAACTGTTTGTCAGTTAGTGACAGTACGCTGTCATTTTACAATAGTATGATACAATCGTGTACATAATCAGATACAATCATGCAAATAAATATGAAATGCGTATCTTATGCTACCACATAATTTGTTATAAAGAACATAAACTGCATTAACTGACTCTGTAAACATAAATTGAAGTAATGCACAAGCAAAAATCTTGACGTAAAAAGGAACATAAGATGAGTCTTTTGGCAATGTTATTTCTTTAGTTGTGTTTTGTGTTTTAAAACCCACACAAATCAGCCAACTCTCTTAATAATATGTTCTACAACAAATCCTTGCAACGCACTTCATTACTGCTGTCAAGTATATTATTTAATGAAACGATTCACAGCCTACTCAGTAAAGGAAGTGAAGAAGTTTACACAAGTATGGAACATCACTATTAGTTTCAACGGTCAGAGAATATACCGTCGATGGAAAATTAAATGCAAACATTGAATAGAGTGTAGTAAATAAAACCGTGTTTAAGCTAATTTTCGAAACATAAAGTGTGAGCGGTTAGCTATGTAATTTTGGTATCATTTATATTGCAAAATTTGGGTGTTTATTGTGGCAGGTTTTAGAGACATGTGAGGAAAAAAAGTATGTCTGTGTTCAAATAAAGCGTGTTAAATGGAGATTTGTTCAGTCTTGTTACACATGAAACGATAAATTATCTTATTTAACCTTCAGGGCAAAAAGAGAAAATGAAAAGAAGTAAAGAATAAATTTTTAAAATGTCTTTCTTTCAGCTATGTGAGAAAACATTCCGCAAAAGAAAAGCATTTCTGATGAGGACATACGAAACCTGACTGTATACTATTTTGTAAGGTGGCTTGACTTTTAAGTATTTTGTTAATGTCGTAATAATTTTTCCCCTCGTTATCCTAATATGAGTATTTGTTGAAAACACAAGATATCTAAGGAACGATTTTTCCGAATTTGGTGAACTCGGCAGCAAATAGGTAGTCCTTAGTAAGGGGACCTGTCTTTGTACGTTTTGATTTTACGTGTTTGTTATTGCTTATATTTAAAAAAAAATTATTATACAAGATGTGTTCTTAATTTTGATTCGCATTCATGCCTAGTAATAGGTGCGGCGAAATGACTTATTGTACTTTGTTCGTTTATTCACAGTGGCAGCCGTTAAAACACTTGTGGATGTGAGCGGTCTCAACGGACGATTTATTCGAATGTCATTCAGATCGACATACAGTTAGTATTTTATATTACAACTTGAGTTCTATGTATTTTATTCATGCCGTATTCTGTTTCCGAGGTAGTCACTCGAGCTTTTTCCGTCACATAAAACCTCGAGGAAGAATTTTCCAAAATTGTTTAAACTCAGTGTGCACTTAGGACAAAGTAAAGTAATGTGACAATGTTGTTTCTTGTAGTGTACGATCCCCACTTTCAAAAGTTTCACTACATAAATATAACATTTGTATCTGTGTACTAGCAGTGCGCCCGCGGCTTTGCTCGCGTGTATTACTCAGAGCAGATACCTCTTTGTGCCCCCAAAAAAAGTAGTTCAGTAATAAAAAGTTACGATAACAAATCTGCTAGTTGAGTTAACTCTGCAGCAGGATAAGTAGCTATAGCTGTCCACGCGAAAAACAGTCTTGAGTTTGTCCCTGCCACTAACAGCGACTTCGCCTGGGCCTTATTTATATCACTGCAAAGTTGACGTTGTAAGATAATTACAGACTCTTTATTGTAAGAGGGTAATCGAATGAAATACATAATGTACGTCTTATTAAGACAGATTTCCCCCGAGCACAACCGTTGGTGATGGTGCATCAATAACGTATCATTTTCTCAAAACCTTCACTTGAAGTTAGGTTGCATTAAGGAGTTTCGGCGGGATAATGTTTCGCTGAAATATAAACTTATTTGGAGCCCCAACTTTAGGATTAGTGAGATTGTATATGTGGGCTGATGCTGTCGAGGAACTTCAGTAGATAGTGGACTGCATAATCCATTTTTTCCACTTTTCAACTGAATCCAAATTCAACTTAGTTCATATTCCTTGCAGGTTTTTGTGCATCAGACTTGTATATTTGCATAGTCTTTGGAAGGATTTGACCCCAGAACCTCCCGAACAATTGATAGGAGCCACAAGCAACTGCGACACGTAACTTGGAAATTATTAATGAAAACTACTGTTAAAAATAAAAAAAAAAATTATTTCCTGGGCTCACAGAGGTTGAACAACACCGCATCTCGATAGAGCTGTAGAATGAAACTCCTGTATAATTTATTTCTCACTGGTCATCCTTGCTTTTCGGATCGTCTGCCTTGAAAGTTCACAAACTAAGTTTTCTTCTTAATTGAGTGATCTTATAAATTAAAAAATTGACATTACTTTATTTTAGGTACTTACGTACGCATCGTTCTGACGTGATCACCACCACAATATCTCTACTGGTTAGATAAGTATCATTGGCTGAAAGAAAACAAAAGTTACGTCTTTTCACCCGTTTAGGTGTCGAATTACGAAAAATCATAATTTCACATCTTAAAAATTGTTCAGGTATCCAAGTGGAGTAAAAATCATGACGGTAACTCATTCAGTCGAAGCAAAATCGATCATTTCTTAAAAAACCACATATAACCACTGCAGTGTGCTGAGAGTTAGAATTTTAAAAAATCTTAAAATTTCTTTGCGACCATTTACCTAATCATCATCCTGAAGCAAGAGTAAACTGAATAATTCGACGTGTTTGATATTTATCGAAGATTTATCTAAAACACATTCCATGTCTTTGCACCTCCTTAGAGACTGAAATTTGGAAAACCCTGTTGTCACATTTTAGACAACTTTACTGGTGTCTCTTGAACGTGATAAACACGACAATTGCTCTCTAGGTTCAAAATATATCGATGATTATTTGACAACACGTTTAATTACTTTTCACCCCTTTTCACCTCTTTAGGTGGCAAATTTCGAAAATTCGTGAAATTACTTTTCAAATATTTGAGTAAGCATCAATCTGAAACAAAAACCACGTCGCTATAATATTTGTGAATCGAAAACACATCTTACCTCTTCTTTACCTCTTTGGGGTCGAATTTAGAAAATATATTTAAATGGCATTTAGATGTTTACATAAGCATCAATATAAAGCAAAGAGCACTTCGATTTCTCGATTGGTTCAACAGATATAGAGGAATAATCGAATACATATTTCACGTATTTTCACCCCCTCAATTATCAAATTTTGAAACGTCTTAAAGACCCGTAATAGTCATTTGTATACGTAACCAACTGAAGTAAAAATTACGACGATAGTCAGTTGCGTTTCAGCGATACAGACGATTCATAAAAAACATAATTTGCCCCTTTTTACTGCATAAGGGTCGAATTTCAAAATATCCTTAAACAATTTTGTGGGTAATTATGTAAGCGACATTTTGAAGTGAAAACCAACTCTCTAGCCCGAAGGAGTCGATTGTTACGGTAATTAATATGAAACACATGAAGGTCTTCACGTCCTTATATGTTGAATTTCGAGATTCATGAAATTGGCTAAAATTCTGTGTTACATGTGTTCTATTAAAGGAATAATCACGATAATAGGCCGTCAGTTTCGTTTTATATCGAGGTTTCTTCGGGAATACATTTCACGACTTTTCACTCCCTTAGAGGTCGAATATCGGAAAATTCCTTCTTAGTGTTCGCCTACGAATTGTGGGGAAACCACACACCATTTCGCAGTTCTAGATCCAGTGGTTTGGGCTTCACTTTGATATGTCAGTCAGTCTTCTCTTAAATATTTAGAGACTCACAGTCCGCAGCGGCTTTGCTCGCGATTATTATTCATAACTGATAATATTTGCTTTATTTGGAATACCTCCTTGTACACCAGATTGATACTTCAGTCATCAAGTGAGCACGACACACCTGCAAGTTGAGCTAACTCTGCAGCAGTATAAGTAGCTATAGCTGTCCACGCGAAAAGCAGTCTTAAGTTTGTCCCTGCCACTAACAGCGACCTGACCTGGGCCTTATTTATAGTCACAGCAAAGTTGACGTTGTGGGGTAGTTATATACTCATAAATGTAAGAGGTTAATCGAATGAATACCGCCTGATTCACCCTGTTCATAACCATTGGTGACGGTGATCTCAATTACATATTTTCAAAATATACACTTGAAGTTTAATGGCATAATAAACTTTTGGTGGGAAAAGATTTCGCGGAAACGTACTTGTTGCCCCAAACTTAAGAATAGCGAGATTATATATATGTAAGCTGATGTCGAGGAACCTAAGTGGAAAGTGAACTGCATAATAATTTTACCCCTTTTAGGGCCAGTTTCACCAACGAAGTTTAACTTTGTCAAAAAGCGAGATTAACAAAACTCGATGATGAGCTAAACCTGAGTTTAAGTTATAGTTGCGTTCCACCAACAACACAGCGAGTTTATGTTACCAGAGATTAGTTAATCTTGGCTGCACGATGGGTTGTGTGAGCTGAGTTGCCTTAATTGTGTCGGGAATACCCGAACACTTGTCGGAAATTGCCGAATGCATGTTTGTGAATTATTTCATTTGGAAACTTTGTTATAACGTTCTTGAGGGGAAGGAGGGAGTGTTTGCATCATACTGTCTAGGGGAGGGGGGGAATACAGCTAGGGGGCTAGGTACCCCTGGGTTACTATGGAGCAAAGCAAGAAAGAAAGACCAGGGGAAGATAATCCAGCAAATATAATTTATACTATTTTATTGCTGTAAATGCAAATGTTTATCTACACACAATTGTTTAATTATTTTCTCGTCTGTATATTTTTTGGTAACCTGAAAGTACCAGACGTTAATGCTCGGTTTCAGTCGCCATTTTGAATTTTATTTTTAGCTTTTTTTGGAATTCTGAAAAGAAAAAAATGTTAAATATGTGATTATACCTCAAATTCTATTTACATTTCGCTACAGTACAGACCGTGCGATTTGGCTGTTAACATAATTACGCCACAATTTGTATGGCAATTTTTTTATATTAATAATTTACCCGACAAATTGCGGCGTTGTTATAAGTTAGCGGGTAAATCGCGAGGTCTGTACTGTAGCGAAATATAAATAGAATTTGAGGTATAATCGAATATTTACCAATTTTCTTCTCAGAATTCCAAAAAAATTAAAAATAATAAAATTCAATATGGCGACTGAAACCGAGCCTTAAACAGAACCTCATGCACTGTAAGAAAAATGTTCTGTACTTTTACAAAGAAAATCTTTGGAAACACAGTTGCCAAAGAAATGCATTGTAAAACTACAATGGTTGTCCTTGTAATAAAATACAAAGTATATGTTTGTAAAATTACAAGGAATAACCTTGTAGTTGTACTTTCAATAAGCAAGAAAATAAATTTAAATGCTTACCAGACTTCGTAAAGAACACTGAACTTATTTATCAAATAACTTTGTAATAAAAGACGCTTACACGAAATTATTTTGAAAATAAAACAAATTTGGAAGTGGTGAGTCCTCCTACTTGTAGAACCTATGCATCTTACCTCCAGACCACTGTGACTTCTGTACAGCTCACTGCAACCAAAATAATTTTATCATTATAAACTAATAATTTTAGAAGGAACATTTTTCAACATTTACAAAAGTTTGTACAACTACGTACAAAGACGTACCTTGTCATGTATTTAAAAAATAATTACAGTGCAGTAACTGTCGGTATATGTAGGCAATAAATGTGAACGGGCCGATTGTTTTGACAAGCGGAAATGTATTTGGAAGTCTGTATCATCATACTCATCAAAATAATTTCTTTCTCTAATCCAACGAGGCAGATACACAGGAATAAAGTCTTCATCGTCTGTGTTGTCTTCAAATACCAAATTATAAAGTGCTCGCGCCATTTTATAAGGAACTTAAGTGAGATCAGTGACGTTACCCGGCCAAAATCGAGCAGTTAAAATTTAATCTCGCTTAAGACGAGAAAATCGAGTTTAACTGCTTGGTGAGACCCAAAACATGTATAATCGAGATTAAGTGCCGATTAATCTAGATTAAATCGCTTAAACTTGGTTGGTGAAACCGGTCCTTAAACGACTACATGCAAATTGCACTAATTCGATGTGCCTTGCAGTTTTTGTGTGTGAGAACTGAACGTTCGCACGCAGCTTATAACGGAATTCGAGCCCAGAACCTCCCGGAACGTAGACCTGAGCTACAAACAACTGCGTCACGTAACGTCGAAATAATTCATGAAAACAAATTTAATTAAAAAATAAAATATTCACGTTCTGGGCTCATATAGGTTGTACATTACCACGTCTCGATATGTTACTGTAGAGTGAATCTCCTGTATAATTTATTTCTCGCTGATCGTACTTGCTTTTTGGATCGTCTGCCTTGAAAGTTTACACATATAGTTTTATTCTTTTTAATCGAATTATCTGATAAAGTAAAACAACTTACATATACTTTTTGAAATACTTACGCAAACATGTCTCTGACGCGAACAACATCACAATATCTCTACTGGTTAGATAGATAGCATGGGTTGAAGGAAAAAAATGTTGTGCTTTTTCATCCATTTGGTTGTTGAATTTCGAAATATTTTTATTTGAAATCTTGGACATTTTTGTAAGTATCCAACTGAAGTGAACATCACGACGGTAGCTCGGACAGTCTAATCAAAATCGATCAATCAGTTTAAAAAATACGTATGATCGAATTTCGAAAAATTTTAAAACCGTTTTGCGATCATTTATGTAGTTATCATCCTGAAGCAAAGATTAACTGTATATCTCAACGGGTTCATTAGATATAGAGTATTTATCTAAAGCACATTATAGGTCTTTTCACCTCCTAAAAGAGAGAAATTCGAAAAACCCTTGAATCACGTTTTAGAACACTTTATTGGTGTCTCGTGGACGTGAAAAACACGAAAATAGTCCGCTGGGCTCAAGATATATCGATTAATTGAAAAGATGTTTCACCACTTTTCACCCCTTTTCACTTCCTTAAGTGGAGAATTTCGAAAATTCGTGAAATTACGTAAACATCAATCTGAAACAAAAATCTCGTCGCTATATGAAAAGCTATGTGGTCGATATATATAGATTGTGAATCGAAATAATATTTAACTTTTCTTTACCTCTTTGGGACCGAATTTGAAAAATGTATTTAAATAGTATTTAGATATTTACGTAAGCATCGATCTAAAGCAAAGAGCACTCCAATATCTCGATTGGTTCGATAGCTATAGAGAAATATTCGAAAACACAATTCACGTATTTTCACACCCTTAATTACCAAATTTCGAAACGTCTTTGAGTCCTCTCATAGTCATGTGTATACGTAACCGTGAAGTAAAATCACGACGATAGTCAATTGTGTTTCAGTGATATAGAATATTCATAAAAAACATATGTTACCTCTTTTAACTGCTTGGGGGTTAAATAAAACCTAAAACTTATTTTTGGGTATTTACGTAAGAAACATTTTGAAGTACCATACCAACTCTTTATCCTGAAGGATTCGATAGATATCGATAGTTAATCGGAAACACGTTTAAGTTTTTTCACACTCTTAAATGCTGAATTTCGAAAAATCCTGACATTGGCTAATATGCATTTTTTGTGTGTCCTATTAAAGTAAGTATCGCGATGATATGCCGTCGGATTCGAGCTCTATCGACGTTTATTCGGAAATGCATTTCACCCCTTTTCACTCCCTTAGAGGTTGAATTTCTAAAAATCCCTTCTTAGTGCTTGCGTACGACCTGAGGGGAACCCCCACAAAAATTTCACGATTGTAGGTCCAGTGGTTTGGGCTGCTGGTTGATATGTCAGGAACTACTAGTCATATAACCGCCTCAAGGTTGCCAATAGACAAGCAATACAACCGATTAAAAAAAAACAATAATTGTAATTTTATACTTGTAATTGTACGTGAACGAAATTAACTTAATTTGCAGCGACGATAAGGATACATTTTCGGCCCATGTCTGTCAGAGTGTTGGCAAGTCAGTATCTACGTAACACAAGCAGGCATGTGTCCCCATATAAATAATGGTAAGCCAGTGCCCATGTACATGATTACTAATCAGACCCATGTACTGTACATGATTGCAAGCCAGTCCCATGTACGTGGAAGCAAGCCAGCCTCATGTACATGATGGCAAGCCAGTCCCATGTACACGATGGCAAACCAGTGCATTTAGATGATGACAAGCCAGTTCTCATGTACATCATGGCCCAGTCCCATGTACATGATGGCAAATCAGTCCCATGTTCTGTACATGATGGCAAGCCAGTCACATTAACGTGATGGCAAGCCAGTCCCATGTAAAAGCCGGGAAATGCCTTAAAATTGGTGGCCAAACAACTTCGAGGAAGACACCAGATTGGATCCCAGCACCCTGTGTGCGTAAATTGTACATGAAGTCCATAGTTCAACAAGAACACTAAGCCTGGCAGTCACAGATCTGTGACGTCATATGTTAAACTTTTGGTTACCATTTTTAAGGTGTTTCCCAACCTTTGCGGCCCCAAGTGTCATACATAAAATGTCTTGTCTTAGTATCAACTAACTCGCTACAGGATGTTTTAAACATCATTCAATTATATCCTGTATATTGGCCTCGGGGTTGCCAGTAGACGAGCATACACGGTGATAGCCTCGTGTAGTATTATATTCGCTTCTGGATTGCAAGTAGATGGGCATACCAGAAGATAAGCTCGTGGAGTATTTCAATTTCCCCAGATACTGAAATACCGTCTGAATCGGCGGAGCTGGCCATAGATAAGTAACTATCTGTATACTCGCCTTGCAGAGATTATAAACCAAAGTAAATTTGCCTGTTGTAGGCTCAGGTATCCAAAAATACTGGCCTAGCAAACTAACTGTTTGGCATCACCACTATCACCTGACATATTAAGGTCATCTTTTAACGACAATTATACATTTATTTGTGTAGCCGAGAGCCTTGGAAGTGGAAAACGCACAGACCTACTTACACAACTACTTACAATGTCCTAATTCTGTATTGTTCACTTCTTTAAAAAATGTTAATTTTATCAATGTCCGTTACGTACGCAACTATTTACTTTTGGTCTACACTCACATGATATCAAAAGTTCAGTAACCCTAGTAAGTAGCTGCCCCTTTTACATTTTAGAAATTCGAACTCTCTTATTTAAACAAATTGTTGCTCGGGTTTGCATCATATACTTTGATATTAGAATCACTTATTGCGAGAGCTCTTACAAAACTTGAAGTTCGTCTCGTCTCGTAAACTTATACACTTTAATATTAGTTCCGCAGTGCAATGTGCATAAATTATGTCACCATTTGTGTCAGAAAAGCTAAGTCTTCCTCCTTTAAATTCATTCATATGCTTGCCCGTATTTTCTCGCAATAATTTATTGCACATCTCCTTGCTAACAAGAGAACAATTAGCTCCCACATATAAAGCATCAGGATGCACTTTCCTTGCCAACCCAGCAGACACAAAGCGGCGGCTGTCGTCAAGTGTCTGGGCAGTGAATGGTAAGAAGTCTGTTATTAGATCAATGTTAGCCGTAACGGAAAGACACTGGCAAATATATTCCGGCGTCTTTGTAGAGAAAGCGGTCCTCTGGTTCGAAAAAGGCACTGGCTCGCTGCCTAAATAAGGACACTGTAAGGACGTGATCTATCATTTAGGCTGCTCCCACGATAGTTATTTGTTTATTGCTAAACGAGAACAGATATCGAAAAACTGTTGTACAGTTTTGTGAAAAAAAAAATATTATGTAGTCTAATTTTCCCTTGACAAAACATCACATACATTTGGCTAATTTTGTTCATTAATGAAAATTTCCTTGATTACATAATTAACTGAAAACATTGTGTACTTCGTCTTTATAAAATAGTTAATATTGTATTCTCTTATTTTAACAAAAGTGCGCAAAAGTTTTTTGATCTCTGATCTCGTTTAAAATTAAAAAGTTAATTGTTGTAACATCAGTAGAAATTATGAACCGTCGGAACTATTAACGGTACAGTGTGCTATTTCCGACATCAGTTATTAGACGCAAAAAAAAAAAAGGCCCGATGTATTTTGACGATACGTCAATTTTTGTTTTATTTATTTAGTTGTGCATGCCCTCTAATAGCATGCTGCCTTGGTACAGTTACACGGCCAGGGGGGAGGAGGTGAGAAGTCGACCATGGTCTTTGTGAAGGAACCATCCCAGCATTCACCTGGAGGGATCTCAGGAAACCCTGGAACACATAAACCAGGATGGTCGGAGCCGGGTATCGAACCCGGATCCTCCTGATTGCGAAGCGAGTGTGCAGCCACAGTTCTACCACGCTCGGCATGAAGACACCATGTTGCTAACGAGACAATGCAGTTTTCTGTCGCTTAAAATACACCCGTCCGCTGTCTTTGTAAGGACACTTAAAATATATTGGCAAGAAGATACTGAGTCATATACACAGTGGTTTCCTAATTACAGACAGCGGCTGTATGTCACAAACACAAGAAAAAAGACACTGGCTTGCTGTCTGTTTTCAAGACACTAATAAATATATCAGATATCTGCAAGAATATTTCATAAAATCAACAGCTCAGTGTCATTTTTCAGACAGTGGTTGTTTGTCGAAAAATATGACACCGGCCCCCTATATTATAAAAGACACTTAAAGAATATTAGCTAAAATATTCTTAACCATTACCGGCCTGCTATCTTTTTAAGGCACCTTAAAAAACACTGGCAAGAGAATATCCGGCTGTTAACAGTGCAATGTAGTTTTCCAGACAGTGTTTTCTGTCACGAAAAATCAACTATCTCGCTTTCTTTTTAAGAACACTAAAATATATTGGCAAGACGATAGCAAGAAGTTAACAATGCTGTCTTCTTCTTTTTTTTTAGACAGCGAACAAGTGTCACGAAAAATATGCCGACCTGCTGTCTTTTTAAAGACATTTAACTTGTATTGACAAGAAGATACCAGGTTCTTAGCAGCACTGTGTAATGTTTTATCCTGCTGTTGTCTGTCGTGGAAATGGTACTGGCCCGCTGTCTTCTTAGGGTCATGTAAAATATACTGGCAAGAAGATGTATTAAGTGATTGGTTCATTTCCTGGAATATTTCCAGCATTCGCCAGTAGTTCAATGATTATGTATTTATTAACATATTAATCAAAGATTAGTCATCCCAGGATACACAACCTGTCTGCAAACTTATGCCAACATTATCCCGATGCAAAGATAAGTTACTTTGATATATATATATATATATATATATATATATATATATATATATATATATATATATATATATATATGTAACTCGTCGATTGCAAAAGGTGACTTAGTATAGTGATTAGCAGGACGGACTACGAATCAAAGGATCATCATCTCGAGCCCAACCCATTCCAATCATAAATAGCTACATTAATTTAGTACAGCATGATTATAAAAAGTACCCAGTAACACGTGTACAACGGAAATATATTTATGCTGATGTTCAGTCACCGCCTGCCCTCCTGCTTTACGACACTCATCCGTCGATGGCCCACTGACTTTTCGACAATCGGCAGTAACCAGGCCGCTGTCTTCTCGACATATCCATAACCGGTCCACTGCCTTTGTGATATCGGCCCTCCGTATTATTTGTTAATGGCAAGATGTGTATTTGATAAATGACCGGTAGCGGACTAGTGTCTTTATATGACGGCAAATGGTACAGATATACATCGGCCTGTTACCTGTAAAACACATCGGGCCGGCATCTGACATTCCGGCAACGTTTTATTTCTTAAGGACCTAAGGGGTTAATTTGAAAAAAAAAATCTGAATTTTCTTTTCAGGTACCCGCTTACTACTGAATTTAAAAAAATGAACTCGATATTTCAACGTGTTTAATACTTACCAAGGATTTATTGAAAAGTACATTACGGCTTTTCATCCACCCCATCGGTTTTCAAACTAAACAATAATCGAAAAATTTGTTGATACACAGGTCTGTACGTATGGTTTATTCTGAAGCAAAAATCACATCGGTATGTAACAGGTTCAAACGTTATATTCGATACATTGAAAACATATTTCACCCTTCTTCACCTCTTTATTTTCTAACATAGACAGAACTCTTCTAAGTGGGTGCCTACTTCGTAAGAGGAAGCTATGTGTATGTGTGTGTATATACATACATACACACATTTATATATGTGTGTGTGTGGCTACCTCTTACGACTGTCTTTACACAACTTGTGAGTCACTTTACATAAACTGACAAAACAAAGCATACTTTACATGTTCGGAAAACATCTATCAACAATAAGGAAATAAATTTCAAAGAAAACCTTTAATGTGATTCAGGCATGAAAAGTTATAATTTTATATTTCTAAAAGAATAGTGTTAGCTTTTTGAGACGTAGCCAGAGAAAATATTATCCTCTTATGAAAATCTTTTTAGCTTGCAAAGAATACCGTGACTACATGTCATAGTAAACTTGTGTATATTTTTGAATGTCCCTCCTACAAAAAGTAATGATTTATAATAATTTGAAATTATTTACTTTGAAAGAATATGTCACCGACTATCTGCCAAAAGTCAGAAGATTACATAAAACATAATATTGTCACTGGATTTGTTTGTATGGACATACTCCATTGCGAAATAAATGACTGTCACAAGAAAACCAAAAGTAAAAATAAGACAAGAAAACATAAAAAGCAGAGTATGCTTTAGTCATCAGGATACATACACAACATGAAATTCCAAAACTGGAATATGGTCAGATAAAACAAGGAACAAACAGAAAATAAAAGAAATAACAAAA